>OY740801.1:3308399-3498399 GCA_963514005.1 Raja brachyura | reverse complement strand
AGACTTCTTGGGTATGACGCTCTAGCTTGGCTCACCTGTATTTGGGTAATTTCTCCCATTCTTCTCTGCAGATCCTCTCAAGCTCTGTCAGGTTGGATGGGGAGCGTCAATGCACAGCTATTTTCAGGTCCCTCCAGAGATGGGCCACTCAAAGACATTCACAGACTTGTCACAAAGCCACTCCTGCGTTGTCTTGGCTGTGTGCTTAGGGTCGGTGTCCTGTTGGAAGGTGACTTCCACCCCAGTCTGAGGTCCAGAACGCTCTGGAGCAGGTCTTCATCAAGAATCTCTCTGTACTTTGCTCCGTTCATCTTTCCCTCGATCCTGACTAGTCTCTCCGTTCCTGCCGCTGAAAAACATCCCCACAGCACGATGCTGCCACCACCATGCTTCACTGTAGGTATGGTATTGGCCAGGTGATGAGCGATGCCTGGTTTCCTCCAGACGTGACGCTTGGCATTCAGGCCAAAGAGTTCAATCTTGGTTTCATCAGACCAGAGAATCTTGTTTCTCACGCCTTTTGGCAAACTCCAAGCGGGCTGTCATGTGCCTTTTACTGAGGAGTGGCTTCCATCTGGCCACTCTGCCACAAAGGCCTGATTGGTGGAGTGCTGCAGATATAGTTGTCCTTCTGGAAGGTTCTCCCATCTCCACAGCAGAACTCTGGAGCTCTGTCAGAGTGACCATCAGGTTCTTGGTCACATCCCTGACTAAGGCCCTTCTCCCCCGATTGCTCAGTTTGGCTGGGTGGCCAGCTCTATGAAGAGTCCTGGTGGTTCCAAAGTTTTTCCATTTAAGAATGACGGAGGCCACTGTGCTCTTCGGGACCTGCAAAGCTGCAGAAATTGTTTTATACCCTTCCCCAGATCTGTGTCTCGACACAATCCTGTCTCGGAGGTCTACGGACAATTCCTTCATCTTCATGGCTTGGTTTTTGCTCTGACGTGCACTGTCAACTGTGGGACCTTATATAGACAGGTGTGTGCCTTTCTAAATCTTGTCTGATCAATTTAATTTACCACTGGTGGACTCCAATCAAGTTGTAGAAACATCTCAAGGATAATCAATGGAAACAGGATGAACCTGAGCTCAATTTTGAGTGTCATAGCAAAGGGTCTGAATACTTATATAAATGTGATATTTCACTTTTTCCATAATGTAACGTAACGAAATGTGGAAAAAATGGTCTGAATACTTTCTGAATGCACTGTATAACACACACACGTATGCACACACGCGCACACGCGCACACGCGCACACACATATACATAACAAATAATCAATGAGATATGCTGAGAGAATGGAGCGGCTGGGCTTGTGCACTCTGGAGCTTAGAAGGATGAGAGGGGATCTTATTGAAACATATATGATTATTAAGGGTTTGGATACGCTAGAGGCAGGAAACATGTTCCCGATGTTGGACGAGGCCAGAACCAGGGGTCACGCATGGTTTAAGAATAAGGAGTAAGCCATTTAGAACGGAGATGAGGAAACACTTTTTCTCACAGAGAGTGGTGAGTCTGTGGAATTCTCTGCCTCAGAGGGCGGTGGAGGCCAGTTCTCTGGATACTTTCAAGAGAGAGCTAGATAGGGCTCTTAAAAATAGTGGGGTCAGGGGATATGGGGAGAAGGCAGGAATGGGGTACTGATTGGGGATGATCAGCCACGACCACATTAAATGGCGGTGCTGGCTCGAAGGGCTGAATGGCCTACTCCTGCACCTATTGTCTATTGTCTCGCAAAGCCAGAGACCCGGGTTCGATCCTGACTACAGGCGGTGTCTGTACGGAGTTTGTACGTTCTCCCCGAGACAGCGTGGGTTTTCTCCGGGTGCTCCGGTTTCCTCCCACACTCCAAGAACCTGCGGGTTTGTAGGTTAATTGGCTTTGGTAAAAATGGAAAATTCTCCCTCGAATATAGGATAGTGTTAGTGTACGGGGTGATCGCTGGTCGGCGCGGACATCTACTGTCTGTTGCGATAAAGTTTGCAATGTTACAGAGAGAAACTGGAACAAAGTCAGGAAATGGATTGGAGGGAGGAAAAGGAAGATTGATTTTAGAAACAAGAAAGTAAAGAGCCAGAAAAGAGAAAAATAAAAACTAAATACAAATTAATTATCATCTGTTAAATTATTGACTACGCGGGTGAGTGAGTGAGTTTCATCCAGTTGTTGCATTTCTGGGTCACAGAGACAGATAATGAAAACATTTGGCAATAAAAAAAATCAAGTGCATGATGTCAAAAAGCAAAGTGAACTTTCTGTGGCAAGTTTAATGGGGACTGATGCACAAAAGCACAACGAACATTCAGTGAATAAAACGTTTAGATTCCATTGGAAGTTATAGCACGGAAACAGGCCCTTCGGCCCGCTGAGTCCATGCCAACCACCGATCGCCCGTACACTAAGGTACGATACGATAGAACTATATTTATCCCAAGGAGGGAAATTAATTTGCCATAGATCATAGATCACAAAATCCTTGATTTTTTTTTCAGGTCCTTTCAGCTCGCAGAGGGCTCGGGAAAGTGGGACAGGCCCTTAAGGCTTTGGGGGTGTGCAAAAATTGGGGGGGGGGGGGGGGGGGAGTCAGTCTCAGTCTACCCCACGACACAAGGGGGAGGCGTTGTCCAGTTTGATAGCCACAGGGAAGAAGGGTCTCCTGTGACGTTCTGTGCTGCATCTTGGTGGAACCAGTCTGTTGCTGAAGGTGCTCCAGTTGACCAGTGTGTCATGGAGGGGGTGAGCTGTATTGTCCAGGATGCTCCGCAGTTTGAGGAGCAACCTCCCCTCCAAGACCAACCTCGCATGAATCCAACTCTAACTCTGCCCCCAGAACAGAGCCGGCCTTCCTGATGAGTTTGTTGATCCTGTTGGTGTTCGCAGCCTTCGCCCTGTTACCCCGGCCAGCACACGGCAGCGAAGAAGATGGCAGTGGCCACCACCGACTGGTAGAACATCTGCAGCATCTTACTGCAGACATTGAAGGAGCGGAGCCTTCTCAACAAGTACCCCCGGCTCTGTCCCTTCTTGTACAGGGCCTCAGCGTTCCTGGACCAGTCCAGTTTACTATCCGGGTAAACTCCAAGGTACCTGTACTCCCTGGTAAACTGCACATCCACACCATTGATGGGGACGGGAACAGGGGTGTTCCTCTCCTCCCAAAGTCCACCATCAACTCCTTAGCCTTGTCAGTGTTGAGCTGCAGGTGATTCAGCCCACACCACTCAACAAAGTCGTTGACCACACCTCTCCCCTCACTGATGCAGCCCACAACTGCAGAGTCATCTGAAAACTTCTGCAGGTGGCAAGAGGCGGAGTAATACCTGAAGACCGAGGTGTAGATGGTGAACAGGAAGGGAGAGAGGACCGTCCCCTGGGGAGCCCCTGGTGTTGCTCACCACCATGTCTGGTACACAGTTCTGCAGCCTGACATATTGTGGTCGTCCAGTCAGGTAGTTGGTGATCCAGGACATCCAACGGAGCATCCACCTGGATTTTCATCCGTTAGCTCCCTGGCAGTGCAGGCCGGATGGTGATAAGATGAATGGAGAAATAAAAAAACATGACTCTCCCATTGCTTCCTGGCTTATCCAGGCGAGCGTAGGAACGATGGAGCAGGTGGATGATGGCTTCCTCAACAACCCCCATCTTTGCTTGGTAAGCGAACTGCAGGGGGTCCGGTCCAGGTCAGGTTTAACCAGGGGTGGCAGGTGAGTGAGCACCAGCCTCTCCAGGGATTTCATGATGTGTGAAGTCCAGCGCCATCAAACACACCAGGGACAGTTTACAAGCCAATTAACATACTTGTACGTCTTTGGAGTGTACGAGGAAACTGGATATCCCGGGGAAAACCCCCAGGTAGGAACTTGCAAACGCCGCACAGACAGCACCCGTAGTCAAGATCGAACCCGGGTCTCTGGCACTGGGAGGCAGCAACTCTGCCGTGCGCCACCGTGCCGCCCCTAAGTTAATTGTAGTGTGTGTCAGATTTCTTTATAGTCAATGAAGTACATCGGGAGTGTGGTTACTAGTTCACATGTGCAGCCAATTTGTACACTGCGGTCCCCCACAGAGACAACAAGATTTATGTCTCTATAATCTATCAGAGTAATGTTGATTCAGGGATGAATAATCCAAACAGACACTTTTACATCCAGTTGTGGAATCTCGTTAACATCTCACGTGCTGTTCCATAGTAGAGTATCTGCCTTGGTCCTTTGTGTAGGAAGGAACTGCAGGTGCTGGTTTAAACCAAAGATAGACACCAAAGGCTGAAGCAACTCAGCGGGAGTTCCAATCTCGGAAGGAATTCCTTCTCTCCAGAAACGCTGCCTGCGCCGCTGAGTTGCTCCAGCATCTTGTGTCCATCTTCGATGGAGATTAATGGAGCTTAAACTGACACTCAGTGCCAACTGAAAGATGTTGCACATGACAAGGTACTGGTCTGGAGTTGAACTATTGAGTCAAACAACACAGAAACAGGCGCTTTGGCCCATCTGGTCCATGCTGACCATCCAAATCGGTCCCATTTACCCATGCCTGTCCCATTTTGCCTGTGAAACTTTCCTATCCATGAACAATGTCCAAATGTCTTTTAGATTATGTTTAGTTTAGTTTAGAGCATGGATACAGCATGGAAACAGGCCCTTCGGCCCACCGAGTCCGCGCCAACCTGCGATCCCCGCACACCAACACCATCCTACACACAATAGGGACAATTAACATTTACACCAAGCCAATTAACCTACCAACCTGTACGTTTTTGGAGTGTGGGAGAAAACCGAAGATCTCGGAGAAAACCCACGCAGGTCACAGGGAGAACGTGCAAACTCTGTACAGGCAGCACACGTAGTCGGGATCGAACCCGGGTCTCTGGTGCTGCAAGCGCTGTAAGGCAGCAACTATACCACTGCGCCACCGTGACTGCCTATTTTGTCAGAGTATCTTCCTCATTTACTTCCTGTGGCAGCTTCTTCCACACACCCACCACCCTCCGTGTGAAAACATTGCCCCCCCAGGGTCCTACCTCCTCTCACCTTCAACCTCTGCCCTCTGGTGCCCCTACTCTCGGTAGATGACTCTGTGCATCCACCCAGTCTATTCCCCTCATGATTTCCTTCTTCCCGCCCCCTCCCCCCACCCCCACATCAGTCTGAAGAAGGGTCTCGACTCCATAGACGCTGCCTTACCCGCTGAGTTTCCCCAGCATTTTTGTCTACCTTACACACCTCTACGATCGCCCCTCACCTCTCGACTAATAGTGATATCAACAACATCTAAATATAAAGCGCTCCCATGTTGTGTCCACCCTATCTATTCCCCACGTGATTCTACACAGTGAGATCTTGATCCAATGTTTTGGTATGCGAGTAGGGGTTTTGAGGGCTTCGTAGGTCTTGCTGTCCACATTTTAGATCACTGTGTTATTGTTGGATGCTCAGCCTTACGATGCCACTGAATCTGAGTTTTTTTTCCCTGGAGTTCCCAGCCCACGAACATCCACAACCCTTCAGGCTGATCAAGACTGAAGAAGAGTTCCTAAGTGGTGGGAACAGAATTAGGCCACTCGGCCCATCAGGTCTATTCAATCGTGGCTGATCTATCTCTCTGTCCTAACCCCATTCTCCTGCCTGCTCCCCTTATCCCCCGACACCCGCACTAATCAAGAATCTATCTATCTTTGCCTTAACTATTTCTACTGACTTGGCCTCCACCGCCATCTGCGGCAAAGAATTCCACAGATTCACCACCCTCTGACTTAAGAAATTCCTCTTTCCTAAAGGAACGTCCTTTAATTCAGCGGATGTTGTTTAATTCTGAGGGTCACGATCCCAAAAGGCGATGGGGAGAAGGCAGGGGAATGGAGTTAGGAGGGAGAGAGATAGATCAGACACGATTGAATGGTGGACTAGACATGATGGGCCGAATGGCCTGATTCTGCTCCTATCTCTTTATGACCTGAAGCGTCGACTGTCTTTTCCCTGGACAGATGTTTGAACTGATGGAATCAAGGGATATGTGGAGAAGGCAGGCACGGGTTATTGATTGGGGATGATCAGCCACGATCACAATGAATGGCGGTGCTGGCTCAAAGGGCCGAATGGCCTCCTCCTGCACCTATGTTTCTATGTAACTATTGCCTTTGTTTCGCAGTCATTTATCTCTTCTTGTGGAAAACTGGGATTAATCTTCTTTTGGTGACGGGTTGGGAGGGGGGGGGGGGTGGTGAGTTAAGGGGTGAAAGCACTGAAGCGGCCACCACAAGGCAAAGCCTTTCATCTCTTGTGGCGGGTCGATGAGTGGCGGTGGGAAGCACAACTGTATACAACGTGGCCCTCTCTAAAGTGGAGTCTGAAGAAGGGTCTCGACCCGAAACGTCGCCCATTCCTTCTCTCCACAGATGCTGCCTGTCCCTACTCCAGCACTCTGTGTCTATCTCCAGGCTCGACCAGTCCAGGGACATCTCACCGGCTGCTCACTTCTTCTGAATCTTGTCCTTCAGCTTTTGTTTTTGGTGCTCAAGAAATCCCGCTCGGGTACACACAGCCACACAAATTATATACGCACACACACACACACACACACACACACACACACACACACACACACACACACACACACACACACACACACACACACACTATATACACCCACATCCCCCCCCAAACACACACACACAGTGTGTACACACACACTGTGTACACACCCCCCCACACACACCCCCCACACACACACCCCCACACACACACCCCCACACACACACCCCCCCACACACACTGTGTACACACACACTGTGTACACACACCCCCCCACCCACACCCACACACGCACACATACACACACCCACACCCCCACACACACTGTGTACATACACACTGTGTACACACACCCCCCCCACACACACCCACACACGCACCCACACACGCACCCACACACGCACCCACACACGCACCCACACACGCACCCACACACGCACCCACACCTCCACACACACACACCCCCACACACACCCCCACACACACTGTGTACACGCACCCACACACGCACCCACACACGCACCCACACCCCCACCCACACCCACACCTCCACACACACACACCCCCACACACACCCCCACACACACTGTGTACACGCACCCACACAACATACACACACACACAAACACACCATATTTATATGTGTCTGTGTTGTATGTGTGTGTGTGTGTGTGGTATACAAGTCTAGAGGCTCTCTAGATAGAAGCTGTCAATGTTAAGTGACGTCTCTCCACAACTTAATAACCCGAAACTTCCCGACCCTGTAAACGCCAGGCGTGTTAAATCTACCTGCACACACACACACACATCTATATACACACACCAGCCTCCTCCTTGCACCAAGAACATCATTGGAATCCAAGCAGTGCAGACCATTCGGCCCACCGCGCCCGTGCTGCCCCTTTGAAGGCAGCAAGCGGTTCCTCTCACCGCGGGACCCGGCGAGCCAGCGGCCGCGGATCAGACGTGACTGTCCAGCCCCGGTCACACGCCGGTCTGGAGAAGGGACTCGACCCGAAACGGCGCCCGTTCCCTCTCTCCACAGACGCTGCCCGTCCCGGGGAGCCACTCCAGCTTTGTGTCTGTCTGTACATCCCCGGCCTGGGGTTCACCGGGATGGGGGGGGGGGGGGGGGGGGGGTAGAGGGGCGAATGGGGGGGGGGGGGGGCGAGGGGGTGTATGGAGGGTGTATGGGGGGGGGGGGGGATTTATCTGTCACCCTTCAGAAGGAAAACCTGTCACAACACGGCATGCTTAAAATCCACGGTCATCGTAAAACTAAACATCAACTCACACTCGTGCTTACGCACACACTCACACACACGCACACACTCACACACACACACACACGCACACACTCACACACACGCACACACTCACACACACGCACACTCGTACACGCACACACTCACACTCGTGTACACGCACATTCACACTCGTATACACGCACACTCACACTCGTGTACACGCACACTCACACTCGTGTACACGCACACTCACACTCGTACACACACTCACACTCACGCTCGTACACACACTCTCACTCTCACACACAGTCTCACACACACAGACCAGGTTGGCCAGGTGTGCAGGAGCCGGCCCTGGGCTGGGCTGGGCTAGGAAGCGCTTGTCCTGCCTTTACCTGTGTGGAGACGTGCAGCATGGTCGGTGTTGAGCGGCGGGGCTGGAGACTGGAGAGAGACCCCGGCCGGCAAGTGGAGACAGGAGGAGGCTTTCTCCTTTCTTCTTTCACCGGGAGCTGCGACCTTTAAACCAGCTGGATGGAGAGCGGGCTGCACTTGCTCCGCGCTGGCGATGAGCGGGCGGGTTGTGGTGAAGAGCGGGTCGGCTTTGCAGAGCGCCACAGAAATGCTGACTGGTTCAGCAAGTGACCCACAGACCCAGAGAGAGAGAGAGAGAGAGAGAACGAGAGAGAGGGGAGGGGGCGAAGCACACCCACACACACACACACACATACACACACACACTTACACTCACACACATACACACTCATATACACACACACTCACATTCACACACACTCACACTCACACTCACTCACACTCACATTCACACACACGTGTGCTCTGGGTGTAGTTGTGTGGTGTGTGGGATGGACAGAGAGGGAGAGAGGGGGCGAGTGGAGGTGGGGAGGGGGTCTTAGATCACAACTCTTCCACCCTAAACACACAGATCACTGAAGAACGAGTCACTCATGAACTAACGCAGCCTCTCACTGGCCAGTTATTGACTTTAAGGTACAGCGTGGAAACAGGCCCTTCGGCCCACCGAGTCCGTGCCGGCCAGCGATCCCCGCCCACTAACACTATCCCACACACACCGGGGCCAATTTACAATTTTACACAAACCTGCAAACTTGCTCGTCTTTGGAGTGTGGGGGGAAGCCGGAGCACCGGGAGAAAACCTACGCGGGTCACGGGGAGAGAACGTGCAAACTCCGTACAGACAGCACCGGTGGTCGGGATCGAACCCGGGTCTCTGGGTAGCGGCAGCGACTCGACCGCTGCGCCAACGTGAAGAGATTCCCTAACCTGACATTCAGCTGAAACTGCAGGCGCCTGACAAACGCCTGAGTGCAGAAGGGTCTCGACTCTGTCTCTCTCTGTGTGTGTGTGTATGTGTGTGTGTGTGTGTGTGGGTATGTGTGGGTATGTGTGTGGGTATGTGTGTGGGTATGTGTGTGGGTATGTGTGTGTGTGTCAGGGTTTCTCTGGGCTGTACAATGAAGTGCAATGACGGTACCTGCGTTTCCCCCGCCTCTGTGATCAGCCCGGCAGATACACACTCAGTCCCACAGCAGCCCCGTCTTGTCCGCACTCTCACTTCTTCTCATCTTGCTGATGACGCCGGCAGTGTTTGTTGCTCAGAGAAACACGGAAGATGCGAAGCTCTCAGTGAGGGAGAGAGAGACAGTGCTGCCATCCCACGCCATCCCATCCCCTCCCCTCTCCCTCCCCTCTCTCTATCAATCTATCTATCTATCTATCTCTCTATTCTTTCTATCTCTCTCTCTCTATATATATAAATATATATATGTCTCTCTCTCTATATATCTGTCTCTCTCTCGCGCTTTCCTTCTCACCAAGCAGGCTGAATAAGGTCGGGCGGCTGAACACAGAAGATTTATGAATGGTTTAGTAATTCTTCACAGGGAGGCTGCCTGTCCCACAACCCAAGAGCGGGACATCCAGGGCGTCACTATTGCGAATAAGCGCCTGGACATTGCCAATCCAGGAGCTCCTCACGCCGTTACAAGTTGCCACCTGTAGCAAGAATCAACCTTTATTAACAGGACGACTTTCATTTACATTCCTGACCAAAATCTCTGAGCTCTCTGCAAAAAATAGCAGCCAATTCCATGTCTTATAATGGGCTGTGATTTTTTTAATTAACATTTATTTGATGAAATACAGTTTTATTACATATTTGCAATCTGTTAAATTACCAAGTAACCTAATATTAAATCCGGGTGGTTTAACTCATTACAGAACTGCAGATGCTGCTTTATACCAAATGTAACACATAGCCTGAAGAAGGGTCTCGACCCAAACCATCAGCTATTCCTTCTCTCCACAGATGCTGCCTGACCTGCCGAGTTACTCCAGCACTTTGTGTCTATCTTCAGCTTAACCCTTTGCTCGCTCAGCCCACGTGTGCTTTACATTAGATTTTAAATCCACACTTTATAAGCGACGCCAGAGGAGCTATTTTCAAGTGGAGAAAGGCACCCTTTGAAAAGGTGAGTTTTTAAAATTACATTCCTATTTAAAATTCAAGTGCAGAAGAAAAAATTATGTCACCTTTGCAACTAAAACGTGCCGAGTCCCATCATTAATTAACCTGTGTGGGAAGGAATTGCAGATGCTGGTTTAAACCGAAGCCTAGACTAAGTGCGACCCGTTGCGTCCCATGTTCACAAGGGAGATCTGGTCCCCCAACGCAATATTCCACCTCTCCACCAATTCCAATATTGGTGGTCTGTGGTGGGGGACTTTCTGGAACGCTAGTATGGGTGTTGTGGGCCAAAGGGACTGGTTTCCACAGGGCTAGTATGGACATTGTGGGCCGGATGGATTCTTGGGCTGGCAGCTCAGTCACTCAGGGCTGGTGGGCTGGTAGATCAGTCACTCAGGGCTGGTGGGCTGGCAGATCAGTCGCTCAGGGCTGGTGGGCAGGCAGTTCACTCACGGCTATTCCTTGAAATTCCATTTCAGGTAGAGTGCCAGCCACTAAACTCAATTTCACAGCATTTCAGGCAGAGTGCAGGCCACCAAACTGAATTTCACAGCATTTCAGGCTGAGGTCAGGCCACCAAGCTCAATTTCACAGGATTTCAAGCAGAGTGCAGGCCACCAAATTGCCAAACAACTCATTGCATTGTCATTAAAGGGCCAACAAATAATTTATTGCAAGTACATTACAGACTCACAGTTCAGTTGATTCACAGCTTAGTATCACAGTTGTACTCTCCCTCGCGATCTTCCAGAGCGACTGACTCGCATCCAGGGTTTTATAGTCCTCTCCCCCCCGGAAGGGGCGTTACCTTCATCGTGGTGATTGACAGGCGTGAAGACCAATCGGCTGATCTCAAGATTTTTTAAACACTCAAAACTTTTTTGTTTTTCATCGATCGGAAAAATCCTCAGGGCTTCCTCAGCAGAGGAGGACTGTGAGTAAGATGGCCAAAAATCACAGCGATATATAGTAGCGTTTTTCTAAAATCAATATACAGTGCAGACAGGAACTGGTCAAGATGAGACTTTTAATAGATAGACACAAAAGGCTGGAGTAACTCAGCGGGACAGGCAGCATCTCTGGAGGGAAGGAATGGGTGACGTTTCGGGTCGAGACCCTTCTTCAGACTGTGGCACTGAGTTACTCCAGCATTTTGTGCCTACCTTCGATTTAAACCAACATCTGCAGTTCTTTCTTACAGAACGAATCAAAGGTACTGATTGTGGATGATCAGCCATGATCACATTAAATGGCTGTGCTGGCTCGAATGGCCTAATAGCCTCCTTCTGCACATAATGTCTATGCATCTATGTATCTACATGCAATAAAAAAGTGATAAAAAACAATGAATGTGCAGATTTTTCATTCATTGTTCTTTACCCACCGCCATCATCGCCTACATCCCTGGTTTTCCCTTTTTCCTAACTAGTCTGAAGAAGGGTCTCGACCAGAAACGTCACCCATTCCTTCTCTCCAGAGATGCTGCCTGTCCCGCTGAGTTACTCCAGCATCTTGTGTCTGTCCACCATTAACCATCACGGTTGAACCAGAATGTTCAGAATCACACTAAGATTTTGACCGCTTTTTCTGGTGAAGGGCAGCATTCTCAGCACAGCAAGACAAACATGACCAATAGCTCCCTCTGGTGCCCAGAGATCATAACCAGAGGCCATCGATAGACAATAGACAGTAGGTGCAGGAGTAGGCCATTCGGCCCCTCTAGCCAGCACCGCTATTCAATGTGATCATGGCTGATCATCCACAATCAGTACCCCGTCCCTGCCTTCTCCCCATAATCCCTTGATTCCGCTCTTTAAGAGCTCTGACTAGCTCTCTCTTGAAAGCATCCAGAGAACCTGCCTCCACCGCCCTCTGCTTCTGGACTCCCCCAACATCGGGAACATGTTTCCTGCCTCTAGCGTGTCCAAACCCTTAACAATCTTATCTGTTTCAATAAGATCCCCTCTCATCCTTCTAAATTCCAGAGCTGGAAGACAAGGACAGGGAACATTTTTATTTCTGAAGATGGAATCCCTGGCATCCCCTCTCTCTCCATCCCTAATCCACCCAATTCTCAAGACAAAATCTCATTAAGGAACAAAACACAAAATGCTGGAGTAGCTCAGCGGGACCGGCAGCATGTTTGGAGAGAAGGAATGGGTGACGTTTCGGGTCGATACTCTTCTCTGGCGCTGAGGCAGTGGCTCGACCCGCTGAGTTACTCCAGCACTCTGTGAAACGTCACCTATCCATGTTCTCCACAGATGCTGCCTGACCCGCTGAGTTACTCCAGCACTCTGTGAAACGTCACCTGTCCATGTTCTCCACAGATGCTGCCTGACCCGCTGAGTTACTCCAGCACTCTGTGTTTATCTTCAATGTAAACCATCATCTGCAGTTCCTTCCTACAACCTTTTGCCTTGTTTTGTAAACCAGCATTTGCAGTGACTGTTTCCACGTCTTTTCTCTGCTGATACTTCAATGTGACTTTATCAACTTTTCAAAGTCTCTGAAGTGGTGCATATGAAATGCATTTGACTGAAGCACATTCACACCACTTTCTCACCGAGATTACATTAATAACATGTATAACCTAAATATGAGTCCAGTGTCAAAATACACATTGAATACAGACCTCCGGGTCTCTGTGTAAATATAGTTAAATGTTTAAAAGAAAACATATATGTAGAAAAAAACAAAAAGATAAAAAAAAAGAAAAAACAGAGAAAAAGGGAAGAAACAGAACCCCCCGTAAACTAGAGAAAAAAAGCAAAACAGAATCTGAGTTGAGAATTTCAACAATGCAAGTCCCAGTTTGTCATCAAGTCCGTTCCACCATATAAAGGTTTAATAATTATTATAACGGTTGGAGAGGGGACAAATTATGTTGTGGAAAATGTTGTTCCCCAAGTCCTATCAAATATAACCAAGGGTTCAACAATGTCCTGATTTTTGTCTAAATTTAAAGATGATATAACATGATGCGAGATGTATTATTTCTTGTTGAGATTTTGCCCAGCGACTTGGGTGGGGGAGTGCCAGGGTTGCTTGGAGTTCGAGAAGTCAATATTAATACGGGTCACTGGGTTCTGAGCTGCCCAAGCGAAACGTGCGATGCTGTTCCTCCAATTTGTGTTTGGCCTCACAATGACAATGGAGGAGGCCTGACAGAAAGGTCAGTGTGGGAATGTGAAGGAGAATTAAAGTCTCACCAGCTTCTCGTTCTCACCCAACAAACATCTGACAATGGCCTGTTTCCTTTATCATCGTTACTTTTTTTTTGCATATCTTTCTCATTGTTCTTTATCTCTCTACATCATCGTCTGAATCTCTCGTTTCCCTTATCCCTACCTCGACCCGAAACGTCACCCATTCCTTCTCTCCAGAGATGCTGTTACTCCAGCTTTTTGTGTCTATCTTCGTTTCTTGGTGATTTCATCAAAGGGTGACGGGACTTCAGTCGGGGTGGCCTCTGCTCTCTGCTGCCAGCCTGATGGAGGAGGCGATCTGGTCCATGGCATGACGATAACAACTACCTATAACAACCCTGATGTTGTCTGCAACCTTAGAGAACAACCCATATATCTACCCAAATATCTCTGTTTACTGAGACTCTTCCCTGAACCCTCTGTTTATTGTAGACCTTCCCTAAATCCTGCAAATCAACGAACCAACTCATCTACATTTTCTAGACTTGATGGATCAAATGGCCTAATTCTGCAGCTGGAACATGAACTCACCACTCCACAGCTCCGACCGCATCGAGCTTCCTCCCCACAGGTGTCGAACAACTGTCCATGTGGTAACTTCCACTATCCTATCTCAATCAGTCATCTTTGTCTGCTTCAAAGAACAGTCCCCACATTGACAGCTTCCACACCCAAGAATTTCCTGGTGATTGACCAAAACCTTATTTCCACAGTTTATGGGCACGTGAAGGGGATTTAGGGAAGGGCACTCCTAAAGGGGATATAGGGAAGGGCACTAGTAAATGGGGATTTAGGGAAGGGCACTAGTGAATGGGGATTTAGGGAAGGGCACTAGTAAATGGGGATTTAGGGAAGGGCACTCCTAAAGGGGATATAGGGAAGGGCACTAGTAAATGGGGATTTAGGGAAGGGCACTAGTAAATGGGGATTTAGGGAAGGGCACTAGTGAATGGGGATTTAGGGAAGGGCACTGGTAAATGGGGATTTAGGGAAGGGCACTAGTAAATGGGGATTTAGGGAAGGGCACCAGTAAATGGGGATTTAGGGAAGGGCACTAGTAAATGGGGATTTAGGGAAGGGCACTAGTAAATGGGGATTTAGGGAAGGGCACTAGTAAATGGGGATTTAGGGAAGGGCACTAGTAAATGGGGATTTAGGGAAGGGCACTAGTAAATGGGGATTTAGGGAAGGGCACTAGTAAATGGGGATTTAGGGAAGGGCACCAGTAAATGGGGATTTAGGGAAGGGCACTAGTAAATGGGGATTTAGGGAAGGGCACTAGTAAATGGGGATTTAGGGAAGGGCACTAGTAAATGGGGATTTAG
The DNA here is from genome assembly GCA_963514005.1 of Raja brachyura. The sequence goes on along the minus strand of OY740801.1, from coordinate 3,483,571 downwards.
GGAAGGGCACTAGTAAATGGGGATTTAGGGAAGGGCACCAGTAAATGGGGATTTAGGGAAGGGCACTAGTAAATGGGGATTTAGGGAAGGGCACTAGTAAATGGGGATTTAGGGAAGGGCACTAGTAAATGGGGATTTGGGGAAGGGCACTAGTAAATGGGAATTTGGGGCATCAGTGGAGACAGGATTTAGGGAACTTTTGGGAACTGGAAAGTTTAGAAGGATGAGAGAGGATCTTATTGAAACATATAAGATTATTAAGGGTTTGGAAATACTAGAGGCAGGAAACATGTTCCCGATGTTGCGGGAGTCCAGAACCAGGGGCCACAGTTTAAGAATAAGGGGTAAGCCATTTACAACGGAGATTAGGTAACATTTTTCCTCACAGAGATTTGTGAATCTGTGGAATTCTCTGCCTCAGAGGGCGGTGGAGGCCGGTTCTCTGGATGCTTTCAAGAGAGAGCTAGATAGGGCTCTTAAAGATAATGGAGTCAGGGGATATGGGGAGAAGGCAGGAACGGGGTACTGATTGGGGATGATCAGCCGTGATCACATTGAATGACGTCGCTGGCTCGAAGGGCCGAATGGCCTCCTCCTGCACCTATTGTCTATTGTCTATAAACATTATCAGCCAGATCTTGATTTGCAGCGCTGGTTATTTATGTTGCAGAGATTAATGTGCGAGTTTGTTTTTTTGTCAATATTGCACAGGATATCATGTTGAATAGACTGTTGACATTATGCTCACCTTCTCTAGGCGATGTAGTAAAGCGCACATGTCAGCACAAATCAATGAGCTGTCCTTTTGCACAGCCCCCAGTCAGGCAGAAGTTCACAACTCCCTTCTCCACATGCCATTTGTTCTTATTTGTAGACCCGCGCTAGACAGATCTTTTTCTAATATCAGAGATATGAAGAAATCTTGATCAGCGGCTGATTCGTTTACTTTAGTTCAGTTTAGAGATACAGCGCGGAAACAGGCCCTTCGGCCCACCGAGTCCGTGCCGACCAGCGATCCCCGCACACTAACACAATCCTACATGCACACTCCATTTTATACCAAGCCAATCAATCTACAAACCTGTACGTCTTTGGAGTGTGGGAGGAAACCAGAGATCCCGGAGAAAACCCACGCAGGTCACGGGGAGAACGTGCAAACTCCGTACAAACAGCACCCGTGGTCAGGATCGAACCCGGGTCTCCGGCGCTGTGAGGCAGCAGCTCTACTGCTGCTATGAATAGGATGTGTAGGAAGGAACTGCAGGTGCTGGTTTACACATAAGATAGACACAAATTGCAGGAGTAACTCGGAGGGACAGGCAGCATCACTTAGTAACATTTTGGATCTGAAGAAGGATCTTCAGTCTGAAGAAGGGTCTCGACCCAAAACGTCACCTATTCCTTTTCTCCAGAGATGCTGCCTGACCCACTGAGTTACTCCAGATTGTTGTGTCTCATTGATAAAGATAATGTTATAGGAGCCCACTATGTCCTGAAGGAGCGTATCATCTTTAAGGCATTGCAATGACTCAGGTCCCGCTGGCATGGTGTTTCGGGTCGGGACCCTTGTTCAGCCTCAGGAGATGGGTGTCCTAAAATGATATGAGGCGTGCTTGGTCATAATGGTCATGATATGAGGCATGCTGTTGCCGTATAATGCCAGAGATGATGCCAACCTGGCCACTGAGTTCCATACATTATCCGAATGAACATGTTTTAACGGCGCTCTATTGATTACAAAAGTGCTTTATTAAATTTTCATAACTACATCAAAGACGTGATACTGAACGATGTTTATCAAACAATGTGAAATGTGGTCGCGTATAATGAGGTTCTTCTGTCTTGTGCTAAACTGTAGTTGCAAAGTGTATGTTAGGGCGAAGTCGTCGAATTTTAAGTGCTTCCCAACTCTAGTCGTCCCATTACAGGAAGGATGTGGCTCAGGCTGATCAGAATGATGACTGGGTTAGCGGACATTAGCTAGAGGGAGTGGGTGGACAAACATGGACTGTTTTCTCCAGAGATTGAAGGGAGACCTGATCTTAGTATATAAAATTATGAGAGGCATAGATAGGGGTGACAGGCAGAACCTTTTTCCCAGGAGAGAACTGCTAGAGGGCATAGCTTATGATGAGAGAGGATGGGCAGGATTGAACATGGGTCACTGGCCCTCGGAGGCAGCAAATCTACTGCTGTGCCACTGTGTAGTCCTAGACTCAGGCTAGGACTTGGTGAGATGGACAAGTTGGGCCGAATGGCCTGTTTCTGTGGGTTAATATTCTGTGACCACCTTAAAATGGCTTGATCTCTCTTAATCTGCCAGTCACAGTCCTCATCGAAGAAGGGTTCCAACCCGAAACGTCACCTATTCCTTTTCTGGAGAGATGCTGCCTGACCCGCTGAGTTACTCCAGCACTTTGTCAAACGTCACCTATCCATGTTCTCCACAGATGCTGCCTCACCCGCTGAGTTACTCCAGCACTTTGTCAAACGTCATCTGTCCATGTTCTCCACAGATGCTGCCTGACCCGCTGAGTTACTCCAGCACTTTGTCAAACGTCATCTGTCCATGTTCTCCACAGATGCTGCCTGACCCGCTGAGTTACTCCAGCACTTTGTCAAACGTCACCTATCCATGTTCTCCACAGATGCTGCCTGACCCGCTGAGTTACTCCAGCACTTTGTCAAACGTCACCTATCCATGTTCTCCACAGATGCTGCCTGACCCGCTGAGTTACTCCAGCACTTTGTGTTCTTTTTCCTTAAAAACAGGACCTGTTTGTTACCTGGGGATGCCAGTATTTATTTTTTGAATACACTAAGAGGATATTTTACATAGTTTAATTTAGTTTAGAGATACAGCGCGGAAACAGGCCCTTCGGCCCACTGAGTTGACGCCGACCAGCGATCCCCGCACATTAATACTATCCTACACCCACTGGGACAATTTACGAATTTTACCGAAGCCAATTTAACATACAAACCTGCACGTCATTGAAGAGTGTGAGGAAACCCGAGCACCTGGAGAAAACCCACGCGGTCAAGGGGAGAACGTACAAACTCCGCACAGACAGCAACCGTAGTCGGGATCGAACTGGTGCCGCCACAAGTATAGGTTGTAGCTGCAACACTCTGACTGAGGACATTACCACGCACCTCACTTCAACATTTCCTAACACTAACCCTAAACATAATCTCATCTCACGACCCCCCCCCCACCCCCATGGTAAATGGATCTTTGTGAATGAAAGGGACAATGTATCTGGAGGCCACCTGGTAGTTATGTCGTTCTGTCCCTTGTCCTATACTTCTCTGTACCATTTAAACCCACTGGGATCTCCTCATATAATCTAATCAGGCGAAGGGGGTCAAGGAAAGAGCGTTCACACTGCGGCCCTGTTTCCACCAATCTCACCACGCACAAGAGACGCAAGAGGCCGTTGTGTGCAGATGCCGAGAAGTGGGTTCAGCTCTGGCTGAACAACTGCTAATCTTGTGACGTGGACGCGATAAGAAGAAGATCAGGGGAATATGTTGACTGTGCTCCCTGCTCCCCTCTTTGACATCCATGCACCATCCAAACAGATCTAAGGTAGACATAAATGCTGGAGAAACTCAGCGGGTGAGGCAGCATCGATGGAGCGAAGGAATAGGCGACGTTCGGGTCGAGACCCGGAAGGGTCTCGACCGGAAACGTCGCCTATTCCTTCGTTCCATCGATGCTGCCTCACCCGCTGAGTTTCTGGAAGGGTCTCGACCCGAAACGTCACCTATTCCTTCGTTCCATCGATGCTGCCTCACCCGCTGAGTTTCGGGAAGGGTCTCGACCCGAAACGTCACCCATTCCTTCGCTCCATAGACGCTGCCTCACCCGCTGAGTTTCGGGAAGGGTCTCGACCTGAAACGTCACCTATTCCTTCGCTCCATAGAAGCTGCCTCACCCAGCATCTGAGTTCCTCCAGCGTTTCTGTCTACCTTGGGCTTATATTTTGTTTTTACACTAATATTGCTTTTTTTAAAAATTGAATGCCTTTCGTTAATATGTTATCCATTGAGTATTGTGTTATACTGCTGCCAGCAGGAATTTAATTTTTCGTTTCAGTGGACACGACAATTAAATACTCCTGACTCTTGTCCAAGGATACATATTTTGGCAGCAACAACTCTATCGGCACCAAGTACAAATCCTGATGCGGGAACTCGAGATGAAAATAATGACAGTTCCTTCGCCTCCATTGATGCTCTCATAAGGTTAAGCTGATGTGGGAAGAATTAGGCCAGGGATGGGGAACCTGCGGCCTTAAGGCCACATGCGGCCTTCGAGGCCTTAAAGTGCGGCCTTTTGAATGATCCAAATTTTGTACAACAAATCCTTTTATTCTTATTAATATGTTTTTGTTCGTCTTTTATTATTTTAATTTTAATCTTAACATGAACGTATTTAAAATACCAAAGAGGAAACGAATATTCAACAAGATAATCCTACATCTAGTTTCTTGGAAGCGGCCTTATTAGATTACAGCTAACTTAATGCAGCATTCCAACACAAAAAGGTTCCCCACCCCTGAATTAGGCCATTCGGCCCATCGAGTTTACTCTGCCATTCAATCATGGCTGATCTATCTCTCTCTGTCTCAACCCATTGAGTTATAGACCCACGCAGCTCAATCACGGGTCGTATGGCCCACATTGTCCCTGGTGACTCAGTCGGCTTATCGTGCAAGTCCCATTTGCCTGCATTTGGCCCACAGCCCTCTAAACCCTTCCCATCTGTCCAAATGGTTTTTAAAAGTCATAATTACATCCACTCCTGTAGCTTCTTCTGGCAGCTGGTTCCAGTTGCGGACGACCCTCTGAGTGGAAAATAATTCCCCCTGAGCTCCCTCTATAATCTCTCCCCTCTCACTTTAACCCGATGTCCCCCCCCGTGTATTAGAATAGTCTGCACTTTATCCAAGCCCCTCGTGATCTTGTACATCTCAATAAGGTCACCTCTCAGCCTCCTGCACTCCAAAGAAGAAACCCTTACCTGTAACTTACCTGTCCAACCTGTCCCACCTTTACCTGTAACTCAAGCCCGCAAGCCCAGGTAAAGGCCTGGCGAATCTCTTCTGCACCCTTTCCAACTGAACGACATCCTTCCTGTAACTGGGCGATCAGAACTGCACGCAGTTCCTCCAGCAAATGCTTTCATTGGAGGAATCCAAGTTCTTTATTTTTTCACCACCAACAGTCTGTAAACTCAGCGCCTTCATAAACCAATTTAATCAACCTCCAGTCTTATTGAGCAAGATATCCTATTACAATAATGTATACTGTGTCTTTTTTCCGGAGGCTAAATTGTCTGTGAGAACTTCACAAATGCAATAAAGTGCACCATATGAACTTTAAAGAAGATAGTGGTTCATGGATAAAGCAGAACACTTCACCTTGGTGTGGACTCGATGGGCCGAAGGGCCTGCTTCCATGCAGCATCTCTTCATTGATCGATCAATCAATCAATCGATCAATCGATCAATCATCTTTAGACTCCTTGACCTTCAGCCAAAATATATTTACTCGCTTGCATTGAGAGATAAAGATAGAGGCACATCATGGAAACCAGCCCTTTGGCATGCCGACCACAATCACACCGTTCACGAGCACTACCCAACACACGAGGAACAACTGACAGAAGCTAATTAACCTGCGTGGGTTTTCTGCAGGTGCTCCAGTTTCCACCCACTCTTCAAAGACGTGCAGGTTTGTAGGTTATTTGGTTTCGGTACAATTGTCTCTGCTGCGTGCAGGATAGTGCTAGTGCTAGTGTACGGGGTGATCGCTGGTCAGCGGCGACTCGATGGGACAATGGGCCTGTTTCTGCCAAGTGTCTGATCTAAACTGAGAGAATGGAGCGGCTGGGCTTGCATACTCTGGAGTTTAGAAGGATGAGAGGGGATCTTATTGAAACATATAAGATTATTCAGGGCTTGGACACTCTAGAGGCAGGAAACGTGTTCCCGATGTTGGGGGAGTCCAGAACCAGCGGCCACTGTTCAAGAATAAGGGGTAAGCCATTTAGAATGGAGAAGAGGAAACACTTTTTCACACAGAGAGTTGTGAGTCTGCCTCAGAGGATGGTGGAGGCTGGTTCTCTGGATACTTTCAAGAGAGAGCTAGATAGGGCTCTTGAGGATAGCGGAGTCAGGGGATATGGGGAGAAGGCAGGAACGGGGTACTGATTGGGGATGATCAGCCATGATCACCTTGAATGACGGTGCTGCCTCGAAGGGCCGAATGGCCTACTCCTGCACCTATTGTCTATTGTCTGTCTAAACTAAAGGAGCTAGATTCTTACAGAAATAAAAGAATAGGTTTGAAAGGAGCGTAGACCTACTGGTTCAGGTTCCAAGGGCCAAATGGTCAAGTTTTGTCATGGTCATTCTCGGCGACATGCATTCTAAATGGAATTTTACAAGTGATCAAATTAAGGTTCGTCCTGAATTAGTGGCTCAGGAATCTCGTTATACTTTCATGAGATACTTGTTCAGATATCAGTAGTATGTGTATCATAGGGGCCGAATGGCCTACTCCCGCACCTATTGTCTATTGTCTAATCAGACTAAGAGTCGGGGAGAGGGAACCGAAAAATATGAGAAGATACGTACAACGAATGAATGAGAGATATGCTAAAAAGACAGATCAAAGTCACCAATGATGATCAAGGAATGGCGGAGCCCACAATGGTCCATTGTTGGCTGTGGGGAAGGTGATCACAAGAACACACAGACAGTGAAACTCAGCTACAGTTAAAATGAATTTCAAAAGGTTGTAAAACCCTTCTGTGTTTCTAACTAAACACCAACTAAACTTTAAACTACGATTGTTTTGATTGCACGAGGGACTTTGGGCTTTTATTGAAGAAAGAACTGCGGATGCTGGAAAAATCGAAGGAAGACAAAAATGCTGGAGAAACTCAGCGGGTGAGGCAGTATCTATGGGGTGAAGGAATAGGTGACGTTTCGGGTTTTCACCTATTCCTTTGCTCCATAGATGCTGCCTCACCCGCTTAGTTTCTTGAAGGGTCTCGGCCCGAAACGTCACCTATTACTTCGCTCCATGGTTTGATTCGTCTTGAATGAATTAAGTTTCTTGAATTAGTGACTCAGGGATCTCATTATAATTTCATGAGATAGTTGTTGAGATATCAGTAGTATGTGTATCATAGGGAAACAGAGTCTCCGTTCACACCACTCCACTCAACGTTCTAACATCGTTCCAGGACAATAGACACTAGACAATAGGTGCAGGAGTAGGCCATTTGGCCCTTCGAGCCAGCACCGCCATTCAATGTGATCATGGCTGATCATCCCCAATCAGTACCCCGTCCCTGCCTTCTCCTCATATCCCCCGACTCTGCTATTTTTAACAGATCTGTCTAACTCTCACTTGAAAGCAGGAATGGGTGGACGGTTTCTCATAAACTACTGTGGGAACATATCTGCCACTCTCTACATTTTGTTTTGTGATTCACTGACTGGGACAAAAGGTTAATACTGTGCTAGTCAAAAACATGTAGATGAGATTAGAAAAAAAAAAGTTTTGGTTTGTCATGTACATCGATGATCTGGATGATGGGGTGGAAAATTGGATAAGTAAGTATGCAGATGATACTAAGATAGGTGGTGTTGTGGATAATGAAGTAGATTTTCAAAGTCTACAGAGATATTTGAGCCATTTGGAAGAGTGGGCTGAAAGATGGCAGATGGAGTTTAATGCTGATAAGTGTGAGGTGCTACATCTTGGCAGGACAAATCAAAATAGGACGTACATGGTAAATGGTAGGGAATTGAGGAATGCTGTGGAACAGAGGGATCTAGGAATAACTGTGCATAGTTCCCTGAAGGTGGAATCGCATGTAGATAGTGTGGTAAAGAAAGCTTTTGGTGTGCTGGCCTTTATAAATCAGAGCATTGAATATAGTAGGGAAGTAATGTTAAAATTGTACAAGGCATTGGTGAGACCAATTCTGGAGTATGGTGTACAATTTTGGTCGCCTAATTATAGGAAGGATGTCAACAAAATAGAGAGAGTACAGAGGAGATTTACTAGAATATTGCCTGGGTTCCAGCAACTAAGTTACAGAGAAAGGTTGAACAAGTTAGGTCTTTATTCTTTGGAGCGCAGAAGGTTAAGGGGGGGACTTGATTGAGGTCTTTAAAATGATGAAAGGGATAGACAGAGTTGACATGGATAAGCTTTTCCCATTGAGGGTAGGGAAGATTCAAACAAGAGGGCATGACAAGAGAATTAAGGGACAGAAGTTTAGGGGTAACATGAGGGGGAACTTCTTTACTCAGAGAGTGGTGGCTGTGTGGAATGAGCTTCCAGCAGAAGTGGTGGAGGCAGGATCGATTTTAACATTTAAAAGTAAAGTGGATAGGTATATGGACGGGAAGGGAATGGAGGGGTATGGTCTGAGTGCAGGTAGATGGGACTAGGGGAAAATAAGTGGTTGGCACGGACTGGAAGGGCCGAGAGGGCCTGTTTCCGTGCTGTAATTGTTATATGGTTATATGGTTATATGATTATTGAAATAGAACTCAAGTCAAGAGAGTTTTAGTGCCATTTGTCCCCGATAGGACAATGAAATTCTTGTTTGCTGCAGCACAACAGAATATGTAAATATAATGTGTTTATATACCAAAGACCATATATATACACAATAAATAAAGAGATGAAGTGGAATAGGCTGTTACTGTTTGATCGCGAGTTTAATAGCCCGATGGCTGTAGGGAAGAAGCTGTTCCTGAACCTGGATGTTCCAGATTTCATGCTCCTGTACCTTCTTCCCGGTGGCAATGGAGAGATGAGTGTGTGGCCAGGATGGTGTGGGTCCTTGATGATGCTGCCAGCCTTTTTGAGGCAGCGACTGCGATAGATCCCCTCGACGGCGGGGAGGTCAGAGCTGATGATGGACTGGGCAGCCTGAATGTTACTGGTGTGGGATGGGATGTGGGGTAGATGGTTCTCAATGAACCAGAACTCCTTCAGAAGATGGACACAAAAAGCTGGAGTAACTCAGCAGAACAGGCGGCATCTCTGGAGAGAAGGAATGGGTGACATTTCGGGTCGAAACGTCACCCATTCTGATTTTGATTTTCTTCATTCTGGTTTTACATTATTTAGTTAAGTTTGGTTTACAGATAGACCAAGAATACCGGCCCTTCGGCCCATCGAGTCCACGCCAACCAGCGATCTGCAAACAGTAACACTCCCCTACACAGACTAAAATTTACAATTTTCATCCAAACCAAATTAACCTGCAAACCTGCACATCTTTGGAGTGTGGGAGGAAACCGGAGCACCTGGGGAAAGCCCACACAGGTCACGGGGAGAACATACAAACTCCACACAGACAGCACCCGTAGTCAGGGGCTTCAACATTTCCCCAGGGTTGCAACATAATCTTATCTCAACAAGTCTCTCGACCCAAAATGTCACCCATTCCTTCTCTCCAGAGACGCTGCCTGTCTCGTTGAGTTACTCCAGCATTTTGTGTCTATCTTCAGTTTAAACTGATGGGAGGCATCTGCAGTTCCTCCCTACATCAACACTCATTCATCTGAGTACGTTCTTACTCTGGATAAATGAAGACCAGAAGAAATAATTTCACCCAATCCAGATCCCGTTCCTTGGCACACCTTGTTATATGTTAGAATCAAGCTCTTTCAGAAATGTTTAGTTTAGCTTAGTTTAGAGATACAGCGTGGAAACAGGCCCTTCGGCCCACTGCGTCCGCACTGACCAGCGATCCCCGCACAGTTGCACCACCCTACACACACAAGGGTCAGTTTTACATTTACACCAAGCCAATTAACCTACAAACCTGTACGTCTTTGGAGTGTGGGAGGAAACCGAAGATGTTGGGGGGAGTCCAGAACCAGGGGCCACGCACAGTTTAAGAATAAGGGCTAAGCCATTTAGAACGGAGACGAGGAAACACTTTGTCACACAGAGAGTTGTGAGTTTGTGGAATTCTCTGCCTCAGGTGGAGGCTGGTTCTCTGGATACTTTCAAGAGAGAGCTAGATAGGGCTCTTAAAGATAGCTGAGTCAGGGGATATGGGGAGAAGGCAGGAACGGGGTACTGATTGGGGATGATCAAATTGAATGACGGTGCTGGCTTGAAGGGCTGAATGGCCTACTCCTGCACCTATTGTCTATTGTCTATTATCTCGCAGGTCACGGGGAGAACGTACCAACTCCGTACAGGCAGCGCCCGTAGTCGGGATCGAACCCGGGTCTCTGGCGCTGTGAGGCAGCAACTCTACCGCTGCGCCACCGTGCCTCTATGTTCTTGTATTCTCAGCTACAAAGCAGGACAAAGAAGACGAGAGTCACCTGGCCACTAATGTTGTGTTGTACCCCGTGGCGCTGGGTCCCTGTCCCAAATGATGGGTTAATTCTGGAAAGGGAAGTTGTTGATCTAAATTTAGATTGACATTGTCAGCCAGCAAAGCTGCTGAGAATCCTGCGTAGGGCAGGCAGGCAGGAGCAGATGAAGCCATGCTAATTGACTATTGATCCGTCCACAGCTCTAATAGATAAATAATTCTGAGAATGGTCAATCACTAATTAATTGATGCTGTGAGTCCACACATGGTGCAGAGAATATTGGGAGGAAACACAGTGCAAATGAAAGCCAAATTAAAATTCTGGGGCACAGCCAACACCTTACCCGTTAAGGGTCTGTCCCACTTACAGGATTTCTTTCCGCGCCTTGCCGGCACCCGTGACAGTCGCGGCAGGTTGCCAAACGTGTTGAAAATCCAGCGGCGACAAGAAAAAAGGTACGACTCTTTGGGCGACCACTCACGACCGTACAGGCCGTACAAGATGATTCACTCAGCATCTTTCCTGGGTCTTGAAAGTCCGGCACCTGTCACAAACTGAAGACACAGCGGACCATAGATGTTTCAACCTGTGGCAAAATAATGGGAGTGGCAGTGGGAGTGTATAGCAGGTCAGGCAGCATCTGTGGAGAGGAAATGGACATTCAACAGTTGAAGCCGAGATACCCTGATCTAGATGTCATTGACTCAGCATTGAATTTGACAAACAAGTCAATGCCGTGGTAAAAGCTAGCTTCTTCCAGCTTCGCACGATAGCTAAAATAAAACAATTCCTCCAGTTTGACGACCTCGAAAAGATCATCCATACATTTATCTCCTCCCGCCTAGATTACTGCAACTCCCTCTACACTGGCATCAGCCAATCTTCCCTGTCCCGCCTGCAACTGGTCCAAAACGCCGCAGCGAGACTCCTGCTGTCACCCGAAAAAGGGACCACATTAATCACCCCGATCCTGGGCTCTCCCCACTGGCTCCCTGTGCGGTTCCGAATAAATGTCAAGATCCTCCTTTATGTCTACAAAGCCCTTAACGGGCTCGCCCCCACCTACATCAAAAGTCTGCTCTCCCACCACACCACCTCCAGGTCCCTCAGATCGGCCGACTTGGGGTTACTGAACATCCCGCGGTCTAGGCATAAGCTCAGGGGCGACCGATCGACTGACCGCGCCTTTGCGGTTGCAGCTCCTAGAATGTGGAACAGCAGCGTCCCTCTTCCCAGCAGAACTGCCCCCTCCATCCACTCCTTTAAGTCGAGACTTAAAACACATCTTTACTCTCAAGCCTTTCTTGACGTCCTCTGAGGGAGGGCTATATGTGTGTATTTATGTATGTACTTAATCTATGAACCACTGTTGTATAACGTTAGTACCGCCACCAATGTAAAGCACTTTGGTCAACAAGAGTTGTTTTTTAAATGTGCTATAGAAATAAAAGTGACTGGACTGGTTGGCTTACTTCACCAGCCCGTTATGCAGGCGGGGGACAGGGCAAGCGGGGGGGAGCGCTGTCTAACGGTGCAAAGCCAATGTGATACAGACACACGCCGCGATGAACAGGAAGGTTGGCGCTGTAATTAAGACGACTAAAGCACGGTGTACGGTAAGTCCTTTAAAGAGGGGGTGGGGTGGGAAAAGAGGGGAGAAGGAGTGGAGACAACTTTTAAGAAGCCAGAGATACACGGCTGTGAAGCTCGGCGGACATTAACATTACCCGTCGGTTAGCCTTGGTTCTGAAAACTACTACTTACGTTTTTCTCCCCCAATGAGCCAATGAAATTCACCGGTCAGCACCGGCTACAACGTACGTGAGCATTTTTTAGGTGCACCACCTATCCCTATCCTGACTCTTGAAGCCTCGCTGTTTATCTTTGACAGAACTCTGTTTACATATTCTTTCGTACTGATGGTGAAGTAAAGGACCTGACCCACGCGGCGATTTTTTCATATCAGTGTCGCCAAAAGATTTTGAACATTTCAAAATCCAGCGGCGACAAAAAAAATGTTGCGGCGCTTGAAAAAAAACACCTCGCGTCAATATGTCATCACGCTGCGTCACGCCACGACATACGTCATCAAGCCGCGTCACCGTCGCGTCACGCCGTAAATTTACCCGATACGTCCGTCAATGATGCCGGCAGACGCCGATAAAATCGGCAAGTGGGACCGGTGCTTCGGAATGTCATTGTTCTGTTTGGGACAAATGACAATAACACGCTCTTGACTCTCCTGACCCTTGGTTCCAGAGCTGGCCGGCTTCACATGGATTTAGAAACATAGAAACATAGAAATTAGGTGCAGGAGTAGAGGCCATTCGGCCCTTCGAACCTGCATCACCATTCAATATGATCATGGCTGATCATCCAACTCAGTATCCCGTACCTGCCTTCTCTCCATACCCTCTGATCCCCTTAGCCACAAGGGCCACATCTAACTCCCTCTTAAATATAGCCAATGAACTGGCCTCAACTACCCTCTGTGGCAGAGAGTTCCAGAGACCCACCACTCTCTGTGTGAAAAAAAGTCCTTCTCATCTCGGTCCTAAAGGATTTCCCCCTTATCCTTAAGCCGTGACCCCTTGTTCTGGACTTCCCCAACATTGGGAACAATCTTCCTGCATCTAGCCTGTCCAACCCCTTAAGAATTTTGTACGTTTCTATAAGATCCCCTCTCAATCTCCTAAATTGGGTGGTGCTGGGCAGGTTGCCTCATTGAAGCAGTGACCAGACACTATTGGGCACCCTGGGCCCGTTCCTTTTTTGGTCAAGGACGACTCATCACACATTAAAATGACACCAAGCCATAACTAGTCTACCTGGGGGCACTGAACAGTTTAAACCCCTGTCCCACGGTACGAGTTCATTCCAAGAGCTCTCCCGAGTTTAAAAAAATCAAACCCGTGGTAAGCACGGAGAATGAACGTAGCGGGTACGTCGGAGCTCGGGGACGTCTCTTAGCGGCTCGTAACGCTAACGGCAGGTACTCGGGAAGACTCGCTAACGGCAGGTAAGCACGGGAAGACTCGTGAAGATTTTTCAACACGTTGAAAAATGCCCACGAGAGCCCCGAGTACCGACGAGTGGCCATTACCGTAAATCTCCGAGTTCGAATCTGGGCAAACTCGGGAGAGCTCGTGGAATGAACTCGCACCGTGGGACAGGGCTATTAGTCACTGTAGTTGAGAGTGAGATGCTAGCTGGTACTCGAGGGAGAAATTGGAGTCTATCAGTGGCGCAGCGGTAGAGTTGCTGCCTCACAGCGCCAGGGGCACGAGTTCCATCCCAACTACGGGTGCTGTCTGTACAGAGTTTGTACGTTCTCCCCGTGACCTGCGTGGGTTTTCTCCGAGATCTTCCGTTTCCTCGCACACTCAGAAGACGTACAGGTGTGTTGGTTAATTGGCCCTCTGTAAATTGTCTCTGGTATGCGGGATATAGCGAGTGTATGGGCAGGAAATAACTGCAGGTTTAAATCAAAGACAGACGCAAAATGCTGGAGTAACTCAGCGGGACAGGCAGCATCTCTGGAGAGAAGGAACGGGTGACGTTTCTGGTCGAGACCCTTCCGCAGACTGGTGTCAGGGGAGTGGGCAGTATGTAGGTAAAATGCAGTCGGAGAACTAGGAAAGGGGAGGGGATGGAGAGAGAGGGAAAGCAAGGACTACTTGAAGTTAGAGAAGTCAATGTTCATACCGCTGGGGTGTAAGCTGCCCAAGCGAAATATAAGGTGGTGCTCCTCAAATGGGTGTATGGGTGATCGCTGGTCGGCGTGGACTCAGTGGGCTGAGGCCTGTTTCCGCGCCGTATCTCTAAACTAAACTAGACTAAATTAATTTTTCGAGCAGCCAGGATTTGGTTTTAAAGGCTCATCCAAATGGCTGTGGCTCCTCACACCGACCGACACCAGGCGATACATTGGACCTCCTGAGTTATGCAAACGCCAACATCCCACATGCATCTTCCCAGTGACTTGCACATATTTGAAACTTGCTTGTGCATGCAGTGCAAGTCATTAGTGATTGATCAGAGCCTTAATGTAGTGCACTTGTTACTCAAGAAGTTTGATTAGTTCACCAAGATCGGTGCCAAAGCTGCACGGCCGTTAGTTAATGCGAGTCGTAAGTTCAATGAAATAAATGTTTCAATCCATGCACTGGGGAAGTGGAGTTTTAATGAATGCAAATTTCTTCCACTCCTTGCATCTTCTCTTTCAGTTGATGTAGGTGGTAGTGGATAATTGGAGCAGCTCTCAGCACATTACAGCGACAGACTGCCTCCAGGGAGTCTAAAAGAGAAAAACAAAGTGTTGCGGTAACTCAGCGGGTCAGGCAGCATCTCTGGAGAGAAGGAATGGGCGACGTCTTGGGTCTTCAGACGTGTGTCTTGGTCTCCAGAGAGAGCTGGATGCACAGTTTTCTAGACTGTTTCTGCCACCCGTTGATCCCGTCGAGAGAAAGGAGCTATTCCAGGGATTTAGAATTATAATCTCGACCCGAAACGTCACCTATTCCTTCGCTCCATAGATGCTGCCTCGCCCGCTGAGTTTCCAGAAGGGCCTCGACCTGAAACGTCACCTATTCCTTCACTCCAAAGATGCCACTGAGTTACTCCTGCTTTTTCGATTTAATCCAGCATCTGCAGTTCCTTCCTACACGATCCTTAAGCAGTATTTACTGGACCTGATCTTGCACTGAACATTGTTTGAGAAGCAACTGCAGATGCTGGAACAATTGAAGGTAGACAAAGATGCTGGAGAAACTCAGCGGGCGAGGCAGCATCTATGGAGCAAAGGAATAGGTGACGTTTCGGGTTGAAAAACTCGGCCTGAAGAAGGGTCTCGACCCGGAACGTCACCCATTCCTTCGCTCCATAGATGCTGCCTCACCCGCTGAGTTTCTCCAGCATTTTCTGTCAACCTTGCACTAAGCATAACTGCTTTCATCCTGTACCTATGCATTATGAACGGATTGATTGTGATCACGAATAGTCTTTTCGCTGTTTAAGAAGGAACTGCAGATGCTGGAACAATCGAAGGTAGACAACAATGCTGGAGAAACTCAGCGGGTGCAGCAGCATCTACGGAGCGAAGGAAATAGGCAACGTTTCAGGCCGAAACCCTTCTTCAGACCTAAGGAAATAGGCAACGTTACCTATTTCCTTTGCTCCATAGATGCTGCTGCACCCGCTGAGTTTCTCCAGCATTTTTGTCCACCTTCGATTTTCCAGCATCTGCAGTTCCTTCTTAAACAGCGAAAAGACTATTCGTGATCCAGTCTTTCCGCTGACTGGATAGCACGATGGGGCGAGCTTAGATGGACTGTCTTGGTCAGCATGGGCGAGTTGGACTGAAGGGCCTGTTTCCATGTTGCGGGACTCTATGATTATGCCCATGGCTAGTCACCAAAGGCAAATTGATCTCCCCTGATATTAGAGACCGACTTTGATGTGCTAAATTTTGCCATTGAGAAAATCATCATGGATTTGGAGGATGTGAAAAGCTCGTTACTGCAGTTCAAAAGAAGTTGTGCTAATCATGGCCTTGAAACCTCACATGCGGTGATAATCGGCAGCAGAGCTGTTATCTTTCATCTCATCCTCGCAAAGTACTGGCAAAATCAAACGCAAAGGAGGACGGGTTTTCTTAATAAGACGCCACTCCATCTCATAATGAGATTCTAATTGAAAAGTGCAATCAGATGAACAAAATTGAACTTAAAACTGTTCCTCTCTCTTTGAAGAGGCAGCACATGATGAGAAATAGGTGAGGTGCACTTTATTGGGAAATCACATTGGGAAAAATGGTGTCAAAAGCGGAGAGATTTAATCATAAAATGTCACGAAGCTGGAAAGAGTGCAGGGAGACTGAAGGGGCTGTCCCACTTGGGCGACCTAATCTGCAAGTTTAGAAGAGTGTCTTAGACCATCAAACTCGCAGGGTTACACAAAAAGCTGGAGAAACTCAGCGGGTGCAGCAGCATCTAAGGAGCGAAGGAGATAGGCGACGTTTCGGGTCGAGACCCTTCTGCAAACTCTCAGCATGGTCGACACCAAAGACCCTACAGCAAGCAAGATAGACCACTCGATGAAAAAGACGTAGTACGGTCATGGGAAGATTCATGGGTAATTTTCGAACCCATTTCCGTGACCGGCTTCCGTCTCCGCACCAAAGATCCCGTAGCGGAGCAAAGATGCTAGTGCGGAGACGGAAGCCGGTTACGGAAACATCCTCGTCAAAATCAAAGTTCTTTGGTAAAAATCTTCTCCTCATTTTCAAAATTATAATTTATTAACACAAACTGTTCCCCCGCAACGTTGATTACACTGCGGGTCGGGTCGGGTTACTGAAGGATGAAAAAAGGCCCACGTTCCACTCCGTTGCGTACTACACGTCAGCCCATTACGTTTAGCAAGAGTGGTCTATCTTGCTCCGCTGTACGATCTTTGGCATGGTCGACACGCGGTCCTAGGAGGTTCTATGAGGTCACTGGAACTCTCCTTCATGCTCGAGGTGTTACCGCATACACGTGGCCTCAGCTAGGTCGCAGAAAATTTTTCAGCATGTTGAAACATTTTCTGCGATTAAAATTTGTTCGGCATGGTTCATTTTGACTCGTAGTGCAGTGGAGTGGGGTCGCTATTTAGTTACAGGCAGTCGAGGGCAGCCGTATGCAATCTCCTTCGCTGAGCGGGCATTTTGATCGGCTCATTGGAGTTTTCAGGACCAAGGAAAACCTAAAATGCCCGCTAAACTGTATTAAACTTCTTAAAACTGTCTCCACTCTTTCTCTCCCCCCCCTTTCTCTCTCCCCCCCTTTCTCTCTCCCCCCCCCTTTCTCTCTCCCCCCCCCTTTCTCTCTCCCCCCCCCTTTCTCTCTCCCCCCCCTTTCTCTCTCCCCCCCCCCTTTCTCTCGCCCCCCCTTTCTCTCCCCCCCCTTTTCTCTCCCCCCTTTTCTCTCCCCCCCCTTTTCTCCCCCCCCCTTTTCTCTCTCCCCCCCCTTTTCTCTCCCCCCCCCTTTTCTCTCCCCCCCCACTTTTCTCTCCCCCCCCCACTTTTCTCTCCCCCCCCCCTTCCCCCCCCCTCCTTCTCTTCTCTCCCCTTCCCCCACCACCCCCCCCCCGCGCTCTCTAAAGGACTTACCGTACACTGTGGCAGCCGTTTATCTTCCTCTGCATCGTGCAGACAGGGCTCCCCCGCTTTCCCAGGCCCCCGCCTTTGCCAAGAGTATGTGTGTGCGTGTGCGTGTGCGTGTGCGTGCGTGTGTGTCTGCGTGTGTGCGTGTGTGTGTGAGTGTGTGTGTGTGTGCGTGTGTGCAGTCGATCAATCCAGCTCGAGGCTTTCCAGGCGAGTGCCCTCGAGCTTGAAGGTCGAAGAGACTCTTCTTAACTGGCGGATGAGGTCGCCCAAGTGGGACAGCCCATTTACGGGGATGTTGCCGGGACTCGAGGGCCTGCACTACAGGGAGGGGTTGAGCAGGCTGCGACTTTATTTCTTGGAGCGCAGGAGGCTGAGGGATGATCTTATAGAGGTGTGTAAATCATGGGGGGAATAGATCGGGGAGAAGCGCTCCCCCCGCTTGCCCTGTCCCCCGCCTGCATAACGGGCTGGTGAAGGAGGGGGTGGGTGGGTGGGTGGGTGGGTGTGTGTGTGGGCGTGTGGGCGTGGGCGTGTGTGTGTGGGCGTGGGTGCGTGCGAGTGTGTGTGCGAGTGTGTGTGTGTGTGTGTGTGTGTGTGTGTGTGTGTGTGTGTGTGTGTGTGTGTGTGTGTGTGTGTGTGTGTGTGTGTGTGTGTGTGTGTGTGTGTGTGTGTGTGTGCGCGTGTGTGTGTGCGCGTGTGTGTGTGCGCGTGTGTGTGTGCGCGTGTGTGAGTGCGTGTGTGTGCGTGCGTGAGTGTGCGTGTGTGTGAGTGCGTGTGTGGGTGTGTGTGAGTGTGACTGTGTGTGCGTGTGCGTGTGTGTGTGCGTGTGTGTGTGAGTGCATGTGCGTGTGAGTGCATGTGCGTGTGAGTGCGTGTGCGTGTGTGTGTGAGTGTGAGTGCGTGTGTGTGTGAGTGCGTTTGTGCGTGTGCGTGTGCGTGTGCGTGTGCATGTGCGTGCGTGTGTGTGTATGTGTGTGTGTGTTCGTGTTCCACTCTGACAGTCGCCGTTCCAGTTGCCGGTTTTTCAAGCGACTGCTGGCAACTTGAGAGTCCCCGGCAGTCCGCTGAAAAATCACCCAAGTGGGACAGGCCCATGACTCTGACAATGGAGGAGACCGAGGACAGAAAGGTCAGTGTGGGAACGGCTGGGAGAAATAAAGTGTTTAGCAACCGGGACATCAGGTAGGTCCAGGCGGGCTGAGTGAAGGTGTTCCCCGAAACGATCTCCCAGTCTGCGTTTGGTCTCGCCCATGTATAAGAGTCCACACCTTGAACAACGGATACAGTAGATGAGGTTGGACGAGATATGCAATAAGGTAACGATGATATTTCCTCTATTTCCTACCCCTCCTCTAACGAGGGGAACCAGGGTTTACCACAGCTTCAAGTCTCTTTAATCCCAAGTTGTCTGAACTAAAGGAATGTACTTGTTTTGGCCCAGTTGTGCCTTTAATCATTTGCTTCTTAATTTCTACTGATTTGTAATCTTCTGCTCATTGCTCCCATATCTATCAAGCTAAATGTGGTGTGACCTGAGGGCTGAACAGAACCATTAGTTGTTGCGTTCCAGCTTGTCGGAACGTCTCCAAATTATCTCCTGCGCTCTTAACGATGGCAGAATGTCAGAGAAGCACCCACGCTGTACAAAGTGGATGCATTTAATGAACAACAGGCAAGTGAATGGACTCGAACTGGTGGCAACATCATACATCGCAAATTATAAATGGTACCATGCTGCCTAAATAACCTCTTCCTTATTAATAGAAAATTGATTCTGGAGACTCTCTTTTTCATGTTTTACAAGACAGGAGAACAGCCCTGGAGAAGGATAAGAAATGGAACATTGCTCCCATCCTCAGAACCCCCAGAACATCCTGATGACAGAGGGGAAGAAGCTGTTCCTGAGTCTGGTGGTGCGTATTTTAGAGCTTCTGTACCTTCTGCCGGACGGGAGCAGGGAGAAGCAGGAATGACCCGGGTGGGACAGGGACAGGGACAGGGGCAAGCCTTTGATGATGTCGGCTGCCTTGCCGAGGCAGCGTGAAGTGTAGATGGAGTCAATGGCGAGGAGTGTGGTCTGTGTGAAGGACTGGGCCACATCTACAATGGTGGGGAGTGTGGTCTGTGTGTGGGACTGGGCCACATCTACAATGGTGGGGAGTGTGGTCTGTGTGTGTGGGACTGGGCCACATCTACAATGGTGGGGAGTGTGGTCTGTGTGGGACTGGGCCACATCTACAATGGTGGGGAGTGTGATCTGTGTGTGGGACTGGGCCACATCTACAATGGTGGGGAGTGTGGTCTGTGTGGGACTGGGCCACATCTACAATGGTGGGGAGTGTGGTGTGTGTGGGACTGGGCCACATCTACAATGGTGGGGAGTGTGGTCTGTGTGGGACTGGGCCACATTTACAATGGTGGGGAGTGTGGTCTGTGTGGGACTGGGCCACGTCTACAATGGTGGGGAGTGTGGTCTGTGTGTGGGACTGGGCCACATCTACAATGGTGGGGAGTGTGGTCTGTGTGGGACTGGGCTACATCTACAATGATGGGGAGTGTGGTGTGTGGGACTGGGCCACATCTACAATGGTGGGGAGTGTGGTGTGTGTGTGGGACTGGGCCACATCTACAATGGTGGGGAGTGTGGTGTGTGTGTGGGACTGGGCTACATCCATAATTCTCTGCAATTTCCTGCAGTCTTTGGCAGAGCTGTTCCCTAACCAAACTATGATGCAACCCAACTATGCTTTCTACGGTGCATCTGTCGAATGATGTATGAGCACTAGTTTGCAAGAGAGATAAGATCGCAGCTTCTCTCTCTCTAATAAAGGTTTAACTACATGTTCAAGCCCTTGGCAATGCAAAGTACACATAATACGTTCAGTAATAGACACAAAATACTGCAGTCACTCAGCGGGACAGGCAGTGTCTCTGAAGAGAAGGAATGGGCGATGTTTCGGGTTGAGACCCTTCCTCAGAACCGGAACGTCAGAAGTCCGCACTGCGGACTTAACATCGAGGAGCTCGCGGTCCCTGGTTAGGGACCGGCTTCGGGAGCTCCAAGCCGCAGGAGCTTCGACCGCCCCGATCACGGGAACTTTGTTCGCCCTGACTGTGGAGGGTCCGACTGCCCCGAGCCGCTGTGATGGATGTTTATGTTAAATCTTTATGTGGTTGACGTGTTGGTGTGACTGCATGGCAAATCAAATACGTACTCATTTTATTTTCATACTTGCCCAATAAAATCAATTACAATTACACTTACAATATGTTGAAGTATTCGTGTTGTCCGTCAAGGACAGATTTTCCACAACATGTTTCCACACTCTATCGTGTCGCTCTATCTAACTTGCTTCATCACCAAGTAAGGGCAAGAAGAATGAAACTCATTGGATATCTCCATCAAACAAACGCGAGGCAGGACCCACAAATAGCAATTCTCTCTCCACTTTCCAGAAGACTATGAATAACTGCAAGCGTTATAAATACTTTAAGTTCCCAAGTGATCTCTGTGCGTCAAATGGAAGGGTAATCTTTCTTATTGATTTTGGTTGTGTTGATGCCAAAATAGTGCCTCAAAATCTTCTCCAGCCTTTCTCTCTCTCGCTCTCTCGCTCTCTCGCTCTCTCTCTCGCTAGACAATTTTGCCAACGATTCCTGGACTCATATCTCTCCACTCACCTTGGAATAAGCAAAGAATGAAATCCCAGGTGATCAGATTATCACAGGTGATTCCCCATTGATTTTTAGAAAACATAGAAACATAGAAATTAGGTGCAGGAATAGGCCATTCGGCCCTTCGAGCCTGCACCGCCATTCAATATGATCATGGCTGATCATCCAACTCAGTGTCCTGTACCTGCCTTCTCTCCATACCCTCTGATCCCCTTTAGCCACAAGGGCCACATTTAACTCCCTCTTATATATAGCCAATGAACTGGCCTCAACTACCCTCTGTGGCAGAGAGTTCCAGAGACCCACCAAAAAAGTCTTTCTCATCTCGGTCTTAAAGGATTTCCCCCTTATCCTTAAGCTGTGACCCCTTGTCCTGGACTCCCCCAACATCGGGAACAATCTTCCTGCATCTAGCCTGTCCAACCCCTTAATTCTGCATTCACACAGCAATTGAGTATATCAATTATTTTTTTATATAATATTTTAATTAGAAGTCATATACCATAGGGTACATTAAGAACAATGTAATACATTTCATATACAACTTCTGGTTTTTGAATTTAATAATAAAAAAAGTAATATCAGCAAAAGGAGAGAAAAATAAAGTTAGGTGAGGCGGTGAATGATAGTTCGTGAAAAGCACTAGAAAAAGAGAGATAGGAGGAGAGAAATCAAAAATCAAAAAATGTAACAAGAAAGTAAGGCAAAAAAGATAATAAAAGGAAAATAAAATGAAAGGGATGTACCTGCTTCGTATCTTTGCCACCCCTCACCCGGTTCTGAAACCGTTTATTTTCCGGATTAAGTTGCACCATACGCTCGTAATAAATCGATAAGGGGAGACCAAATCTTTAAGAATTGGTCTGATTTGCCCGCTAGGATGAATCTCATATCTTCTAGGTGTAACAATTCAGACATATTTGAAATCCACATTTTAATCGTTGGTATTGGTGCATTTTCCCAGAATTTTAATATACGTTTTTTTTTGCCGTTATTAAGTCATAGTTAAGGAAACTCTCTTGGAACAAAGTCAGCTCAGAACCGACCTCCATTGCTCCAAAGATAAACAATCCTGCGTTGGGGTTCATTTCTGAGTATATCAATTATAAATAACGTCACCTATTTTAGTCGATGACAGGGTAACCTCAGTGACGATGCTGCTTTTAAAATAAATATATATTTGGAAGACAAAACATTATTGTCTCCTCTTGACGTCTCGACGCGAAACGTCACCCGTTCCTTCTCTCCAGAGAAGCTGCCTGTCCCGCTGAGTTACTCCAGCATTGTGTGTCAATGGAAGGGAGGTTGGTTTGTGTGACGGTCTGGGCAGCGTCCACACAATTCGCTGCAATTTCTTCAGGTCTTGGATGGAGCTGTTCCCAAGTCAAGCTGTGATGCATCCCGATAAAATGCTTTCTGTGGTGTATCTGCAGAGGTCGGTGAGAGTTGCAGGGTCATGTCGAACTACCTAAGCCTTGTGAGGCAGTAGAGGCATTTGTGTGCTATCTTGGTCATTGCTTGGACATGGGTGGTCCAGGAGGAGTTGTTGGTGATATTCACTCATCGTAATTTGAAGTTTTCAACCATCTCTGCTTCAGCACCGTCAATGCAAGCTGGGGTGTATGAACTGCTTCACTTCCTGAAGTCATTCACCATCTCCTTTGAAGAATAACTTATGCTCCATTTGATGACGTTTGGAGGCGATGAAAGACTTCAGACTTTTACAGATACAGCACGATAGTATGCCCTTCGGCCCACCAAGTCCGCGCCGACCAGCAATCACCCCATACACTAGCACTATCCTCATCGGCGATCACTCGAAATGAGTATGACTGTCCTCTCCTCTCCATGGGCTCGTCTACTTGTGGGTCTGCAGATGTCTGTAGAGGCCGATCCGCGATCCACACACCTCGGTGCAACGTGGGCAGTGGAGGCTGGCGGTGGTCGGTAGTCGTCGAGCCCCCTTCTCTCTCTCTCCTTCCGGTGCTGTCACTTTGTCTCTGCGACATGGCGTAGTTCCGTTTCGTGACGTGTGGCTTCTTCCCGCACGGATTTCCTCCAGGAGCACCTGTCCAGTGCAACGTGCTCCCAGTTGCTCGATGTGATGAGGAATTTTTTCAGACTGTTCTTGATGTCGTCTTTGAAGCGTTTCTCTGGCCCGCCGGGGGCTTCATTCAGTTGAGAGTAGAGGATTTGTTTAGGGAGACGTGTGTTGGACATACGGATGACATGGCCAGTCCATTGAAGTTGGTGCTGCATTATTGTGGTGGTGATGCTGGTCATGTTGGCTTCCTCCTGAACGCTGATGTTGGTGCGTTTGTCTTCCCAGCTGATCCTACACACTAGGGACAGTTTACCAACTTTTTATGAAGCCAATTAGGCTACACACTGAAGAAAGGCCTCGACCCGAAACGTCACCCATCCCTTCTCTCCAGAGTTGCTGCCTGTCCCTATCTTATAGAACCATATAAAATTATAAAAGGACTGGACAAGCTAGATGCAGGAAAAATGTTCCCAATGTTGGGCGAGTCCAGAACAAGGGGCCACAGTCTTAGAATAAAGGGGAGGCCATTTAAGACTGAGGTGAGAAAAAACTTTTTCACCCAGAGAGTTGTGAATTTATGGAATTCCCTGCCACAGAGGGCAGTGGAGGCCAAATCACTGGATGGATTTAAGAGAGAGTTAGATAGAGCTCTAGGGGCTAGTGGAATCAAGAGATATGGGGAGAAGGCAGGAACGGGTTATTGATTGGGGACGATCAGCCATGATCACAATGAATGGTGGTGCTGGCTCGAAGAGCCGAATGGCCTCCTCCTGCACCTATTTTCTACGTTTCTATGTTTCCCGCTGAGTTACTCCAGCATTTTGTGGCTATCTTCGGTTTAAACCAGCACCTGCAGTTCTTCCCGACAAACCTGCACGTCTGTGGGTGGAAACCGGAGAACCCGGATGAAACCCACGCAGGTCACGGGGAGAACGTACGTACAAACTCCGCACAGACAGCGCCCGTAGTCAGGATCGAACCCGGGTCTCTGGCGCCGTGAGGCAGCAACTCTACCGCTGCGCCACCGTGCCGCACCAACACGATCTGAAGTGTTGCAGATCTTGTTCCCGGTACATAAAGACTAAATTTTAGATCAGCTCTTGAAGACTAGTTCTTGGTCTTTGTAGCAGTTAGACACGTGACAATTTGTTTAAGAAAGAACAGCAGATGCTGAAAAAAATCGAAGGTAGACAAAAAATGCTGCAGAAACTCAGCGGGTGAGGCAGCATCTATGGAGCGAAGGAATATTCCTTCGCTCCATAGATGCTGCCTCACCCGCTGAGTTTCTCCAGCATTTTTGTCTACCTGTGACACTTTGTCCTCATTTTCCAAAATGTCATCCTCTCTAATCGCAAACAATGGGCTGAATTCTGCTGTTCATTGTTATCGAGTGATACTGAGGGAAAAGCTGTACCAATAAAAATTGATTTCCATTTGAATTGCCCAATAAATAAAAATAGAATTATATCTGATTTGCAGTTATTTCTCTTTCAACTTGTAGGTTAATTTCTATACGTTGTTCTTTCGTTTCCAGGAGTGGGACAACAAAATTCCTACTTGCAGCTTCACTGTCCCACAAATATAACAACACAGAAATAAATATACAATAACGAATAGTATATTACATTCAGAAGATCATAAGATCATAAGGTCATGAGCAATAGGAGCAGAATTAGGCCATTCGGCCCATCAGGTCTACTCCGCCATTCAATCATGGCTGATATATCTCTCCCTCCTAACCCCAGTCTCCTGCCTTCTCCCCATATCCTCTGATACCCGTACTGATCAAGAATCTATCTATCGGTGTCTTAAAAATATCCACTGACTTGGACGGGCTAGATGCAGGAAGATTGTTCCCGATGTTGGGGAAGTCCAGAACGAGGGGTCACAGTTTAAGGATAAGGGGGAAGTCTTTTAGGACCGAGATGAGAAAAACATTTTTCACACAGAGAGTGGTGAGTCTCTGGAACTCTCTGCCACAGAAGGTAGTTGAGGCCAGTTCATTGGCTATATTTAAGAGGGAGTTAGATGTGGCCCTTGTGGCTAAAGGGATCAGGGGTTATGGAGAGAAGGCAGGTACGGGATACTGAGTTGGATGATCAGCCATGATTATATGGCTCCAGCACTCTGTGAAACGTCACCTATCCATGTTCTCCACAGATGCTGCCTGACCCGCTGAGTTACTCCAGCACTCTGTGAAACGTCACCTATCCATGTTCTCCACAGATGCTGCCTGACCCGCAGAGTTACTCCAGCACTCTGTGAAACGTCACCTATCCATGTTCTCCACAGATGCTGCCTGACCCGCTGAGTTACTCCAGCACTCTGTGAAACGTCACCTATCCATGTTCTCCACAGATGCTGCCTGACCCGCTGAGTTACTCCAGCACTCTGTGTCCTTTTGTATAAACCACCATCTACAGTTCCTTGTTTCAACATTTTGACTGCACATGCTTTAGGTCTAATTCCTAAAACATACGCCTGGGTTTATCTCAGCTGGGTGGTCCACAGTTAAATGTCAACAAACGCAGCAAGCCCACGTTTAATTAACCTGACCAGGGTAGAATTCCCAGAAAGTATATTTGATTAGATTTTAAATGCATGGTGAAGATCACTGCAGCAAACCCATAGCCATATGACCGTACACAAAAGTAATGAATCTGAATATCAGATCTTAAATAAGACAGAGATGGACAATTTTGGTCATAATTTGATATTACTGGTCATCAATCAGGGCGTGCATGTGACTACACAGCAATTTACTCTGCACACTTTGGAAACATGTTTACAATAATTGAACTATAATAACAAATCAGTCTGAGTCGACATTTCCCAGGTTTATTCAGAGATGTGCATTTTGCTTTCTCCCCCAAGCCTATAATTCTTAGTAAGCAGTGTACAGTAAATTCATTTTTAAGTGCGGCTTGTGTATGCATCCTAATAAGTATGCAGAAGGTTTGTGGAGACAGGGAAGCCGATGATGGATTGAAGGAGTTACTTATGCATGGCCGCTTTCTCCAACGGAGTTTGGGCAACGTTTCTGCCGGAGTTGATTTATGGCTGGAGTATATCTCTGCATTCTTCTGGCCATTTGTCAGAGATATTCCGAGGTGGGAAATGCTGAGTCCCGATTATTATTGCCGCGTGTTCCCAGACTCACGTGACGATGAGATAGCGTGAACATGTGACACGTGACATGCGAGAGGGGCAACGTTTAAAGGATATGTGCAGGGCGTGTTCTTGTTCAGAGGGTGGCGGGTGGCTGGGATACGCTGCCAGGGGTGGTGGTGGAGGCAGATACGATAGTGGCGTTTAGTGGCGTTGGACAGGCATACGTGTACGCAGGGAATGACAATAGACAATAGGTGCAGGAGTAGGCCATTCGGCCCTTCGCGCCAGCACCACCATTCAATTGATCATGGCTGATCATCCCCAATCAGTACCCCGTTCCTGCCTTCGCCCCATATCCCCTGACTCCACTATCCCTAAGAGCTCTATCA
Source organism: Raja brachyura (assembly GCA_963514005.1). The sequence continues at coordinate 3,456,829 of OY740801.1, read as the reverse complement.
AACTCTCTCTTGAAAGCAGAACCAGCCTCCACTGCCCTCTGAAGTAGAGAATTCCACACACTCACAACATTCTGAGTGAAAAAGTTTCTCCTCATCTCTGTTCTAATGGCTTACCTCTTATTCGTAAATTATGGCCCCTGGATCTGGACTCCCCCAATATTGGGAACTTATTTCTTGCCTCTAGTGTGTCCAAACCCTTAACAATCTTATATGTTTAAATAAGATTCCCTCTCATCCTTCTAAATTCCAGAGAATACAAGCCCAGCCGCTCCATTCTCTCAGCATATGACAGACCCGCCATCCCGGAAATTAACCTGGTTAACCTACGCTGCACTCCCTCAATAGCAAGAATGTCCTTCCTCAAGTTTGGAGACCAAAACAGCACATAACACTCCAGGTGTGGTTTCACTAGAGCCCTGTACAACTACAGAAGGACCTCTTTGCTCCTATACTCAACTCCTCCTTTCATGGAGGCCAGCATGCCATTCGCTTTCTTCACTGCCTGCTGTACCTGCATGCTTACTTTCAGTGAGTGATGAACCAGGACTCCCAGATCCCGTTGTACTTCCCCTTTTCCCATCTTGACACCATTTAGATAATAATGGAGAGATATGGATCACGTGCAGGCAGAGGAGATAGTTTAGGTCACAAGATCGTAATAGGAGTAGAATTAGGCCATTCGGCCCATCAAGTTTACAGCACCATTCAATCATGGCGGATCTAAAGATTTAATAGGAAACTGAGGGGTAACATTTTTCCACAAAGGGTGGTCGGTGTATGGAACGAGCTGCCAGCCAGAGGTGGCCCTTGAGGCATGTACTATCATCACATTTAACAAACAGTTAGACAGGTACATGATGGACAGGACAGGTTTACAATGGACAGGCTAGATGCAGGAAAAATGTTCCCAATGTTGGGCGAGTCCAGAACAAGGGGCCACAGTCTTAGAATAAAGGGGAGGTCATTTAAGACTGAGGTGAGAAAAAACTTTTCCACCCAGAGAGTTGTGAATTTATGGAATTCCCTGCCACAGAGGGCAGTGGAGGCCAAGTCACTGGATGGATTTAAGAGAGAGTTGGATAGAGCTCCAGGGGCTAGTGGAGTCAAGGGATATGGGGAGAAGGCAGGCATGGGCTATTGATTGGGGACGATCAGCCATGATCACAATGAATGGCGGTGCTGGCTCGAAGGGCTGAATGGCCTCCTCCTGCACCTATTTTCTATGTTTCTATGTTTCTAGAAGGATATGGGCCAAACGCAGGCAGGTGGGACTAGTGTAGATGGGGCATGTTATGTCTCCAAGTTTGCGGATGACACTAAGCTGGGGGGCAGTGTTAGCTGTGAGGAGGATGCTAGGAGAATGCAAGGTGACTTGGATAGGCTGGGTGAGTGGGCAAATGTTTGGCAGATGCAGTATAATGTGGATAAATGTGAGGTTATCCACTTTGGTGGCAAAAATAGGAAAACCGACTACTATCTAAATGGTGGCCGATTAGGAAAAGGGGAGATGCAGCGCGACCTGGGTGTCATGGTACACCAGTCATTGAAAGTAGGCATGCAGGTACAGCAGGCAGTGAAGAAAGCCAATGGTATGTTAGCTTTCATAGCAAAAGGATTTGAGTACAGGAGCAGGGAGGTTCTACTTCAGTTGTGTAGGGTCTTGGTGAGGCCACACCTGGAGTATTGCGTACAGTTCTGGTCTCCAAATCTGAGGAAGGAAATTATTGCCATAGAGGGAGTGCAGCGAAGGTTCACCAGACTGATTCCTGGGATGTCAGGACTGTCTTATGAACAAAGACTGCATAGACTCGGTTTATACTCTCTAGAATTTAGGAGATTGAGAGGGGATCTTATAGAAACTTACAAGATTCTTAAGGGGTTGGACAGGCTAGATGCAGGAAGATTGTTCCCGATGTTGGGGAGGTCCAGGACAAGGGGTCACAGCTTAAGGATAAGGGGGAAATCCTTTAGGACCGAGATGAGAAGGAATTTTTTCACACAGAGAGTGGTGGGTCTCTGGAACTCTCTGCCACAGAGGGTAGTTGAGGCCAGTCCATTGGCTATATTTAAGAGGTAGTTAGATGTGGCCCTTGTGGCTAAGGGGATCAGAGGGTATGGAGAGAAGGCAGGTACGGGATACTGAGTTGGATGATCAGCCATGATCATATTGAATGGCGATGCAGGCTCGAAGGGCCGAATGGCCTACTCCTGCACCTAATTTCTATGTTTCTATGTTGGCCGGTGTGGACACGTTGGGCTGAAGGGTCCGTTTCCACGCTGTATCGCTCAAAAGGTGAGTTTACAGTATATTATTCACACTAGAATTCATTATGTAGAGCAGGTGATCAAAGGAAAAAATTACCAACTGTATTTTGATAATAGAAATTACAGAGATGACTCCACAAGAATGTTTATTCATTTAACTGGCCTGATGTAATTTAAATTCAATTGCAAGCATGCTCGTTAACTCCAATAATGGCCCAAACTTCATCACAATGTATTTACCGTTCTACAATTCCAAATTAGTTTGACATAACTCTTATGCAATGAAAGGAATTGATTTTCAGGTTTTTATCATTTCTTGTTCGCAAAGCCAAACTCACATCACGGTAGTTACATAGAAAGATAGAAACATAGTAAATAGGTGCAGGAGTAGGCCATTCAGCCCTTCGAGCCAGCACCGGCATTCAATGTGATCATGGCTGATCATCCACAATCAGTACCCCGTTCCTGCCTCCTCCCCATATCCCCTGACTCCGCTATTTTTAAGAGCCCTATCTAGCTCTCTCTTGAAAGTATCCAGAGAACCGGCCTCCACCGCCCTCTGAGGCAGAGAATCCCACAGACTCACCACTCTCTGTGTTTCCTCATCTCCGTTCTAAATGGCTTACCTGTTATTCTTAAACTGTAGCCTCTGGTTCTGGACTCCCCCAATATCGGGAACATGTTTCCTGCCTCTAGCGTGTCCAAACCCTTAATAATCTTAAATGTTTCAATAAGATCCCCTCTCATCCTTCTAAACTCCAAGAGTGTACAAGCCCAGCCGATCCATTCTCTCAGCATATGACAGTCCCACCATCCTGGGAATTAACCTGGTGAACCTACGCTGCACTCCCTCAATAGCAAGAATGTCCATCCTCAAATTAGGGGACCAAAACTGCACACAATACTCAACATGGAAACTTGTCCATGATGATCAGGATGCCCCATCTAAATTAGTTCCATTTCTGCACCTTTGACTCACATCACTCGACACCTCTCCTATCCATGTATCTGTGCAAGTGTCGGTGAAAAGCCTTGACTGTACCTGCCCCAAACACCTCCCAAAAGAATGCCAGCTCATTCCAGACAACATTCCATAAGTTCCATGCCAGTGGACCACATGAGTGGCAAGGGTGGGGGATAAAATTGTGATTACGAGGAACTGTACTGTGTGTATGTCTAGCCTCCGAGAATGTCGGATGGAGTTTTGAAAGGATCATGTATTCTATATATTTATTTAACAAGGTTAATTCCCGGGATGGCGGGACTGTCATATTCTGAGAGAATGGAGCGGCTGGGCTTGTACACTTAGAAGGATGAGAGGTTATCTTATTGAAACATATAAGTTAATTAAGGGTTTGGACATGCTAGAGGCAGGAAACATGTTCCCGATGTTGGGGGATTCCAGAACCAGGGGCCACAATTTAAGAATAAGTGGTAAGCCATTTAGAACGGAGATGAGGAAACACTTTTTCACACAGAGAGTTGTGAGTCTGTGAAATTCTCTGCCTCAGAGGGCGGTGGAGGCCAGTTCTCTGGATACTTTCAAGAGAGAGCTAGATAGGGCTCTTAAAGACAGCGGAGTCAGGGGATATGGGGAGAAGGCAGGAACAGGGTACTGATTGTGGATGATCAGCCATGATCACATTGAAAGGCAGTGCTGGCTCGAAGGGTCGAATGGTCTACTCCTGCACCTATTGTCTATTTCTCGAATAAAGTCTATTCTGAAATTTAAAAAAAAACAACAAAGTGGAAAAGTTCCCTCTTGACTTCCTATTAAAACTCGCCCCTCTCAACCCAAACCTCAGTCCCCCACTTCCTCATCCTCTAATCTGAACGAAAGTCTCAGCCTATTCACCACATCATGATTTTACTTCGGAGTCACGTGAGTGACTACCTGAAGAACCCGTACAGCCACAGGTGCGTCATTACGTCGGACGCTTTCGTGCAGGTGACTGTGGAGCAGCGGAGCTCCTCCAACGGTAAGTGTAAGCTTCAGGTAAGTGCTATTCCTTACCTGTTGTAGGTCTCCTGCAGGAACCTCAGAGGCTTTTGCGGGATGTTCGCGATGGCCGACGAGGGAACCAGCCTAGGGCTTTGGGGAAAACCCTGGCCCGACCGCGGATGCGGGGAGCTGGTGAATGTCGGGTTCGCGATCGGAGTTACTGATAACGCGGTCAGTGACTCCACACGTTGGGTTCCCGGGGAGGGGAAACCTGAGAATAGGCGGTTCCAGACCGCAGTAGTCCCCAGGAGATGGGGTTAAAACTCACCTAAATTATTAGCCCGGGTGCCGGGAGGGTTACCGCGGGTATGTATATATATATATATATATATATGTTTATATTGATTCCCAGGGAGGGGAAATTCACCTATGCGGTTCCCAAACCCCAGTCATCCCCAGGGTTACACAAAAAGCTGGAGAAACTCAGCGGGTGCAGCAGCATCTAAGGAGCGAAGGAGATAGGCGACGTTTCGGGTCGAGACCCTTCTTCATCCCCAGGATATGGGGACAACTGACAAAAATAGTCAGTACAATAAAGAAAGATGTTGGGAGGTTTCCCCTTCTGGGAATTAATCTAGAGACACTCCTTCAGCAGGAGTTGGGTCAGTGTGGGTTAATGTGAGAGCCCGCGTCAGCAGTAAAGTTTATGACAGTGTCAGCCTATTGGAGAGGCTGTACCAGCAGCACCTTCGGGTAGGGCTGCTTCATGGGGATGCCAAGTTATGGCAGGCTAGCCTATTGGAGAGGCTGTGCCAGCAGCACCTTTGATCAGGGCTGCTCATGGGGATGCCAAGTTATGGCAGGCTAGCCTATTGGAGAGGTTATGCCAGCAGTACTTTTGCTCAGGGCTGCTTCATGAGAACACCAAATCTATGGCAAATACTGGCCTATGGGAAAGGCAGGGCCAGCGGTACCTTTGTTCAGGGGTGCTTCATGGGAACGCCAAATCTATGGCAAATACTGGCCTATGAGAAACGCCGCGCCAGCAGCACCTTTGTTCAGGGCTGCTTCATGGTCTCCAGCAGTACCTTGTTCAGGGCTGCTTCATGGGAATAGGCTACTTAGTAGAGTACTCTATTTACAGTGATCATGGGGGATGAGGAGGCATTGCTAGGATAAAGCAATATAACAGAATGATGACAAAAAACATTCAAAGATAACTATTCACAGTTCAAAAACACTGGTTATGTATGTGCTAAAAACTACTGTTAAGTCTCAAACTATATTTGAGAAATTGGGCTCCTCTATCCAGTTAGATTAAGTTCCTATCAAATAGACTTGTAGGACATTGGGATTCACCTTTAGGTATTCAATTGGCCATTGACGCCGGCCTGGGCAACAGATTGCAGTCAATAGATTCCTTTCTTTTTTTCCTTTTTATCTTTGTTCTGGCAGTGTAGACACTGCTAAGCGTATTACTGCCTTCCACAGTTCAGAGTTTGAACTAGATTCTTACATACAATCCTGTCACATGCAGGAATTGAAGAACCAATAGACTCCTGTAACAGTTTTGTGGTTATAAAACAGCTTTCTAGTCGTTAGACTAATTGGTAATAGTATAGATGCGATTCAGCTGTGCAAATAGGACAACTGTTATCTTGTTAAATGGTTAACTATTAAGTGCCATGTAGGTCATTGTTAACACACCTTGTTTTCACCAGCTGAAATTAATAAAGTCACAATGTAGGACAAACAGTATTCATTACTGCTCCAGTAGTTGTTAGGTAAATCTTTAATTATATTGCAAAATGGTGCTAATGGCCCTAGGTGGGAAATTACATCAGCAGTGCTTTTTAGCAGGCCTGCTTAATGTCTCCCTCATATAGGAGGACAGCATGCTGCATCAGTATTATTCTGATGCTGGGGCCAAGTCAAAGTCGGCGTGTTGCTGGAGCTGCACCAGCAGAGGCTTGTAACAGGGCTGCTTAATTGCTTCCTCATGTAAGAAGAGAGCATGCGGGATCAGTATAGTCTAACGCTGAGTCTGAGGGTATAGTCATAGAGCATGCCCAAGGGATGCAGGGCATGCGCCAGAGATCTATGCCTGGTAGAAAAGTTGCCATCCCAAACACATATGCAGTGAATACCGATCTCAGGGGGACATTACAGTCGGCTGCTGAATCTTCTATTCAGGTAAGACCTTTCCATAGGCGAAACCTGGAGGATGAAGCACAAGCTATTGGAACGAGCAAGGTTTCATAGTTTCGGCGACAACGCACCCCACGTCTTCATTGGCAGTTAGCGGTTCACTGGAGTTGGTGGCAGCATGAAAGCTGGCCAGAGGTTCCACGCACTGTACCTGTGCTACTCTACAATTAAGGGACCACTTACAACTTGGTAAGGTGTACACTTAGTTATACATTACAAATGATTGAGACATTATCAGCTACTTTGAGGGGTCTAACCATGTAAAGTGGACAATACTAGCTTTTCAAGCAGGTTAGAATTGGGCAGGTTCAGTATAGGGGTGAAGATTGTCTTGCAAGACTGGCTCGGAAATCGGAAACACAGTTGCTGTTTACGGCAGATACCAAATTGCAAATATAATCTCGAGGTTGGAGGTGGAGCAGACTTGCATGACTTACCAATTTTCTGTTGTTGGTATCAAATATCTATAGACCCTACGGCAGGCACGTGCCGTGAGTAATTACTCTGGGTAGGCACTCAGTCCGCTTTAAAAAAAATGTAAACCGCGCATGCGCAGATTGTTCTCCCCGTTAAATAAATAAATAAATAAATAAAAACAGTGACTTATCACAAAGTGCTGAATCTTCACTGCCTCACCGCTGCCGCAGCTCTCCGGGTGCGAAGCCACGGACTGTAGCTGGGGATAGAAGCAGCTCGGAGAGTGGCCACCGCTGAACTGGCCACCACTTCAGCGCCTTCTGCCGGCCCGCTCACCTTTGGCAGTGCTCTCTGTCTGAACACCTGTCACCTGCCGTTCGCCGACTTCACTCATGTCAGCGGCTTCCTGCAAATCCTTAAATTCCCACAGCCGAGTATCCTCAATCGCGCTGTTGGAATTTAAGGACATGAGTGAGGCCAGCGAGCGGCAGGAGAGAGGTTTTTAGATGGAGAGCTGCCAGAGGTGAGCGGGGACCGGCAGAAGGAGCTAAGGTGGCGGCTGGTTCCGCTGTCTGGCCCGGCGGCCGCTCGAGCTACTTCTCTCTCTCTCTCCCCCCCACCCCCCCCCCCCCCGGCCTCAGAGCAGTGCCATTTCATGCCCCCTTGCAAGGAACGTCGCAAGTGGATGCCCCCGACCCCTCATTCATAACATTTGTGCCCTCCCCGCAACGTTACCCCGGGCCAGACTCCCCACACGCTGTGAAAGGAGCTCTCTCCCCACTCCGACTCCCACACCCCCCCACACCCCGGCAAATGCGGTATTAAAAAAAATAAATCACAAAATGTACTTACCATATCATTGGGACACGACAAACCATGGCTGAAAACCCCACCAATAAACTTGCGCTGCGCATGCGCGGTAGACTGATGCGCATGCGCAGTATGATGCTGCGCATGCGCAGTGCTACAAAGGCAGGATTTCTGCTGCCTTCAGCCCCGATTAAAATTGACGGCTTCAGGCAGCGCTGAAGGCACGGGGGCTGCACAGAACTTCCCGTGTTACAAGCGCTGCGGGTGAAAGGCACGGGGAATTATGCCTACCTAAGAGATCAGTCTCTTACATAGGCATAATTCTCCCATGCCGTTACTATTTATATTTAATAATTCCCATGTCATAATTTTAGTCAGGGTAGGCAGTGCCTACCTTGCCTACCCTGACGGCACGTGCCTGCCCTACGGGCGTTGTATGGGTTAAAGTGTGATTGGGCTAATGTGCATATCGTTATGCTCAGGTTCAGGTTGATACATTATGATGATGGCATATGTTAGTCATGAGGGTGCAATCAGTTAAAGACCCCTGGAATGGTTACATAATCTTGTTTGGCACAGGGGAATCATCAAGTATAGGTTAATTGCAACACAGAATTGGTGTTGCATCACACTGTATTATGAAATTCTGGTTAAATGGAACACCTAAAAAAAAATATATATATATATAGTTTTCATGCTTATTCACGTTGCAAAATATGTGGCATAACAGTGGCGAAAGATACATTCTCGCTACAAGGAGAAGGAAGGTCTTTTATGGCTCCATTTTGCTTCATCAATCGAGGCTTCAAATAAAGTAATTAAGAGACCGCTTTAGGTTCCTATTGTGTGATTGTCTTATGCAAATTGATTCCCGATTTGTCGGGAATAATAATATAACCTCATTTGGTTATTTTAAATGTAATTTTGCTGGTTCAGCTTGAGGCTTGGGAAATCAGTCGTAAACTATAAATTATGTTCTGCAGGTTTAATAAACTGCCCTAAGGTTTGGGTTGTTACATCTATCCTTCTGTGTGTTCAAAGTGCTTGGATAGCACCAAAACGCAGAACTTTTCTTTTCCAGGAGATAAAAGAGTTTGTTTATGCTCATGTTACATTGAAAATTGTATAAATTGCTAATGTTTGGAGTTCATGTTAAATGATTGTTTGTTAGTTATTGAGTTGTACAGCCATTAATTGTGTCAATGTGCTTTCTCATTGAGTTGACTGTACCAACAAGACGGTTCACGCCGGATATCAAGTGGCAGGATATCTTCAACATACGGTCTCCCAGGACCAGGACAATGCCATATGCGATGTTGACATTTGTGAACACTATTTCACCAGGAGGCTCCAGCTATATCCTTAAATTTGGCTGGAGTTTATTAGGTAGTTATCCTTCTGGCACTGGTTTAGTGCAGCAGGTTCAGTCGCTACATAATTGTGATGGTACAGGATGATTACATCTATAAATTATAATATTATGTTATAAATACTTGACCAGACCAGAAGGGGGTCAGGTCTCAAAATAGTCACAAGCATGCCAGGGGAACTTTGATAAGGTAAGCACACATATATACAACAATGTGTCAAGGTCATCAAGAGCCTTGTAGTTTCTAGACTAGCAATGTTGTTAGTCACTAAACATTTGGGAGAACATATTTGTTCAGGCCACTCCAGATGATAAAAACGGAGTTTGCGTTGTGTAGGAATGGATTCTGATTCCAGATCTCATTCCACCAGGGCTGCTACAACATCAGCAGCAAGCGTATTTACGTTCTGCTGGGTCGCATTGTTACGGCTGCAGCATGGTCCAACAAACGAATCTCCAAACATTTATAATAACCCATTGCTGAACCTGGGGTATTTGTTAACTCTATTTATGTTCTGGTTATATTTTCCATCTGAATGAGAGATGGAAATATTATAATTTCATTTAAACCGCATCAACATGTTTTACATCTGTCATGACTGTATGCATTATGAATGTTTTCCCTTCATTTGTCAATGACGCAGCTGTGGTTGTATACTCGTTGCACACAACATGAAATCACAGAGCTTTGAAATCTTCACATAGTCACCCACATGACTTAGAAGTAAAATAGTAAGATTAAACGAGAACTTACCAGTTTGAACTTTGATCTTTATTTTAAGGATAAGGGGGAAATCCTTTAAGACGGAGATGAGAAGGACTTTTTTCACACAGAGTGGTGGGTCTCTGTAACTCTCTGCCACAGAAGGTAGTTGAGGCCAGTTCATTGGCTATATTTAAGAGGGAGTTAGATGTGGCCCTTGTGGCTAAGGGGATCAGAGGGTATGGAGAGAAGGCAGGTACAGGATACTGAGTTGGATGGTCAGCCATGATCATATTGAATGGTGGTGCAGGCTCGAAGGGCCGAATGGCCTACACCTGCATCTAATTTCCATGTTTCTATGAATTACCTAATTCCAACGGATTCAAAGGTTACAAAGGTTATTTTATTGGTTACATACATTTTATTGGTGACATTATCCAGATGAGGTCTTCAGTGTTGTTCTCATGAAGCATTGGCCGAGGCTTATTGTCACGTTTACCGAGGTCACCTATATCCCGCCCATCGCCTTTAAATTTCCCGCCATTTCTCTCCGGATCTGACTCCCTTTTGTCTTTTCACCCCCAGCCTTTGTCGCTTACTCCGCCCATCTGCCAATCTAAACCCCCCCCTCTCACCTGTATCCACCTATCACTTGCCTGCCTTTGTCCTGCCCCCACCTCTCATCTCCAGTTTTCTCTCCCCTCCCCCCCCCCCCCCATTGCATCAGTCTGAAGAAGGGTCCCGATGCTGCCTGACCCGCTGAGTTCCTCCAGCACTCTGTGATTTGCTCAAGCTCCCGGCATCTGCAGTTCCTCGCGAGTCCCGATTTCAAACTCGGTTGAATGTTTGGGGAAAAAAGGATTGGCTTAAAACAATGGGTGGGGCTAAATATAATTACTTGACGAAAAGTGATAATCATACTATTTAATTTTAACATTGATTCCACGATGAGAAACTAGTTATTCTACGTAACTAGATTATGAAAAACGAGCACATCCTGAAATGCAGCAGAACGGCAAAGGAATTAGATTAGGTGTGGTCAGTGAATCACCGAGAAACAATGATGGGTGCACTCAAAATGTCCATCAGTGTCAGATTAGAAAAGTTCACATTGTCTCCAAAACGACATCACTGTGGAGTGACACTAATGGGGCCAGTCCGACCTAAAGGCCTGTCCCACTTGCCGATTTTTATTTTCGGTGACTGCCGGCGTCATATCAGAGTCGCCAAAAGATTTTGAACATTTCAAATATCAAGCGGCGACAAAAAAAATGTTTTGACACTTGAGGAAACATCGCGCGCCAATGCACCGTCACGCCGCGTATTTTTCCGTGACCCGATATGTCAGTCAATGATGCCGGCAGTCGCCGATACAGATCACCAAGTAGGACAGGCCCTATAGGCAACACTTTAGGCAACTGCCAGGGACTAATTTTAATGGAATTCACCGACAAAACCTGCCGACAGCCCACGACAGGAAAAATTGTCGTCACTGTCGCCGAAAAAATTTCAAAATGTTGACAACATCGTGGCCGTTGCCCAAAAAATTGGCTAAGTGGGACAGGCCCATATCTATTTTCGTCAGTTTATAATCCAAAGATCGTTAATGGTTCACTTAGCAAGCTAGGAGCTTTCAAGTACAGTTCTCTGTGAAGTTGTGCCAAAAATCTTTAAAAAGCAGATTATCTGACGATTGCATTATTAATTATTATGTGCCTGTTGGAGGCGACCAGTTTATTCATTATTTAATTACAATGAGTGCATTTTAAAAAATGCTTCGTTGACTGTACATTGCTTTGGACAACTAATCCCTATGAACGACTCTTTACAGATGCAAGTTTTTAATTCTTTTGACGCATCCACACTCCAAACATTGATCTTTATTTTGCAAGGAAAGACACAGTGCTGGAGTAACTCAGCGGGTCAGATAGCATCTGTGGAGAACATGGATAGGTGACGTTTCACAGAGTGCTGGAGTAACTCAGCGGGTCAGGCAGCATCTGTGGAGAACATGGATAGGTGACGTTTCACAGAGTGCTGGAGTAACTCAGCAGGTCAGGCAGCATCTGTGGAGAACATGGATAGGTGACATTTCAGAGTGCTGGAGTAACTCAGCGGGTCAGGCAGCATCTGTGGAGAACATGGATAGGTGACATTTCACAGAGTGCTGGAGTAACTCAGCGGGTCAGGCAGCATCTGTGGAGAACATGGATAGGTGACGTTTCAGAGTGCTGGAGTGACTCAGCGGGTCGGGCAGCATCTGTGAAGGGAGGAATGGGAGACCCTTCGGGTCTCGGCCCGAAATGTCGCCCATTCCTTCTCTCCAAAAATAAGTGATTTTTCAAATGGTGCCAATTACTAAGGGTGCGAATTATCAGATATTATGGTATTCTGGAGAGAAGGAATGGGTGACGTTTCACAGAGAGCTGGAGTGACTCCAGCACAAGGCCAGAACAAAGCATGGCCGGCAACAGGTGACCAAGGAAAGGTGGAGCCCACAATGGCCCATTGTTAGCTGTGGGAAGAGGTGATAGTGATGGTGATAGAGATGCGAACAGTGGAACTAGTAGGACAATATGGGTGGGGTGAGGGTGGGATGGCGTGGGTGGGTGGGGTGAGGGTGAGATGGGATGGAGTGGGGGGTGGGTGGGGGAGAGGGAATGCAGGGGTTACTTGGAATTAGACAAATCAACGTTAATACTAGAGGTAGGCCACTGAGTAACTCAGTCACCAGTTTACAGAAAGCCCATGGCTGAAAGCCCTTTTGGAGTTTAATGCTGATAAGTGTGAGGTGCTACGTCTTGGCAGGACAAATCAAAATAGGACGTACATGGTAAATGTTAGGGAATTGAGGAATGCTGTGGAACAGAGGGATGTAGGAATAACTGTCCATAGTCCCCTGAAGGTGGAATCGCATGTAGATAGGGCGGTAAAGAAAGCTTTTGGTGTGCCGGTCTTTATAAATCAGAGCATTGAATATAGGAGTAGGGAAGTAATGTTAAAATTGTACAAGGCATTGGTGAGACCAATTCTGAAGTATGGTGTACAATTTTGGTCGCCTAATTATAGGAAGGATGTCAACAAAATAGAGAGAGTACAGAGGAGATTTACTAGAATGTTGCCTGGGTTCCAGCAACTAAGTTACAGAGAAAGGTTGAACAAGTTAGGTCTTTATTCTTTGGAGCGCAGAAGGTTAAGGGGGGACTTGATTGAGGTCTTTAAAATAATGAAAGGGATAGACAGAGTTGACGTGGATAAGCTTTTCCCATTGAGGGTAGGGAAGATTCAAACAAGAGGGCATGACATGAGAATTAAGGGACAGAAGTTTAGGGGTAACATGAGGGGGAACTTCTTTACTCAGAGAGTGGTGGCTGTGTGGAATGATCTTCCAGCAGAAGTGGTGGAGGCAGGATCGATTTTAACATTTAAAAGTAAAGTGGATAGGTATATGGACGGGAAGGGAATGGAGGGATATGGTCTGAGTGCAGGTAGATGGGACTAGGGGAAAATAAATGGTCGCCACGGACTGGAAGGGCCGAGCAGGCCTGTTTCCGTGCTGTAATTGTTATAGGGTTATATGGGAAGGATATATTTAGAGAGCAGTTGGCCAAATGCTGGCAAATGGGGCATTTGCCACCAAGTGCAGCAGGGTGGCACGGTGGTGTAGCGGGTAGAGTTGCTGCCTTACAGCCCGAGAGTCCGGGGTTCGATCCTGACTACGGGTGTGCTTGTCTGTAAGGAGTTTGTATGTTCTGCATGGGTTTTCGGTTTCCTCCCACACTCCAAAGATGCACAGGTTTGTAGTTAATTGGCTTTGGTATAAAAAACCTTTAAATTGTCCCTAGTGTGTGTAGGGTAGTCATAATGTGTGGTCGGTACGGACTCGGTGGGCCGAAGGGCCTGTTTCCGCGCTGTGCTGCTCAGACAATGTTATTTCCCTCTACACATTTTAAATGGAAGCTTTCATTTACATGCCTCCGTTATTGTCGTTGCAGATGACGAACAAGGAATTTTTAAAAAACGTTTTCCTTGAAAATATTTCTGCTTAATTAACAGCCAATTTGCATACAGTCGGCTCGTTTGTCTAATTTCAGCGCATGAAAGCAGCGTTGCTTTATGAAATCAAAGTACCCCAGGCTTGTTGAAATATCAAAAACGCTTAATATTTCAACATTGGTTTCAGTCGTTGCTTATTAATATTTCTTCATGTGCTAAGTGTTTGAGAATTCCTTTTCAACATTTTTCATGGGAATGGGACCCTGGTGAATTGTTCTGGCTTTGCATTGTAAGCTTGTCCCGATCCCAATACATATTTCAAGCTATGGGCTTTTTTACACATATGGTCTCAGGGCCAGAAGTGACAATGCTATTTCGTATTTCATAGCTGGATAAATTCCACCACTGGTCTCAGTTGTCGCTCCAAACTAGACGCGTTATTTCACTTCTTCTCGAAAACTTTGGTAATACACCCACTCATACGTTTGTGAGTGATAGGAGCACAATTAGGCCATTCGGCCCATCGAGTCTACTCTGGCATTCAATCATGGTGGATCTATCTCTCCCTCCTAACCCTATTCTCCCGCCTTCTCCCAATAGCCTCTGAGACCCGTACTAATCACAAATCTATCAATCTCTGCTTTAACAATATCCACTAACTTAGCCTCTGCAGGCTCCACAGATTCACCAGCCTCTGACCAAAGAAATTCCTCCTCATCTCCATCTTAAAGGAACTGCCTTTAATTCTGAGGCTGTGACCTCTGGTTCTAGACTCTGACAATGGCTTCATGATTCCTTAGTTTCCATTGATCTTTGCTAAATGAATTAATATTGCAGCTAAATCAGCCCGATATGATTCTGAAGGACAAATGTACAGTATCTAGATAAAATATGTAATTTTCCTGGTGTTATTTTATGTCCAGATTAAATTAGGTACTTGTGTTCCGTGACATGCCAAGCCCTGATGTTGCATTTACCATGGTTGGCAGCAAATCACAGTGGGTCAGGCACCATCTGTGGAGGTCAAGCCACTGGATATATTTAAGGTAGAGATAGATAGATTCTTGATTAGTACGGGTGTCGGGGGTTATTAGGAGAAGGCAGGAGAATGGGGTTAGGAGGGAGAGATAGATCAGCCATGTTTGAATGGCGGAGTAGACTTGATGGGCCGAATGGCCTAATTCTACTCCTATCACTTGCGATCTTATGACAGGTGACGTTTCAAGTCGAGCCCCTTCTTCATTCTCTCTGCAGATGCTGCCTGACTCATTGAGTTCTTCCAGCACTTTGAGTTTTGCTCAGGATCCCAGCAGCTGTGGTTTCTTGTGTCTCTCTGCTTTAAGGTAAGAGGGGAAAGATAGGAACAAGAACTTGAGGGGCCAACGTTTTCACAGAGAGGGTGGTGGGTCTATGGAATGAGCTGCCAGAGGAGGTAGTTGAGACGGGTAGTAAACACAATGTTTCAAATACTTTGTGGCCCGGGTACATGTATAGGAAAGAATATGGGGCCAGACACAGGCAGGTGGGACTAGTGTAGATGGGGTGTCTTGGTCGGAATGGGCAAGTAGGGCCGAGGGGCCTGTTTCGGTCATAAAACACAACATGATACATGAAGCATGAAATTAAATTGATTCTATGCAAGGGCTCTCATTGGCTTCTGTTCTAGGGGCCTCGTTACCGTTTACAATTACGAGATTGAATAAATATACGACTAATCCAATAATACGACATGCATTTTGAATATGGTTTCAATTTGGTAAGTTTTTTGGATTGAATGATTTTATCTTATCGAGTCCTATCATATCTAATTTTCTCTTCCAACCTTCTAGTGCTGATCAAGCCTTTCTGTTCTGGAAGACGAAGGGATTAGTAGATTTTCGTGATTTGTTTTTGGAGGGTTGTTTTATGTCTTTTGAACAACTCTCGAATAAATATAATTTACCTAACTCACACTTTTTTAGATATTTACAAATTTACAAGAGAGCGCTGCCACCTACGGCCTTCATTTTTGGCCAGCTCACTCGGAGCCCCCCTCCGCCTTCCTGGACCAGAGGATTTTTCCCATCAATGAAAAATCGGAGAGCTATTAATGTTTTTAAAAAAATCGCCGTTCTCTCTGCTGCCTCTGCTGGAGGGAGGGGGAGGCTACCTTTTTTTTTCTGTTACCACGTCAAACCGAAAATGTGGACGTTTTTTAACATTTTTTTTCAGCTTTGTAGTAAATGCCTACTATGTTCTAAGTGCTGAAGAAAAGCAAGAATTCCATTGTCCTATCAGGGACACATGACCAGAAATTCAATTGAATCTTGAACTTGGCATTTGAACCTTTATCAGAAAGGCTTAATAACGACTATTTATAAGTTGATTTTGAAATTACAAATAGATACATTTGATAAAATTAAGAATGACTGGGAAAGAGAATTCCAAATTTCTCTATCCATAGAGAAATGGGAGAGGATTCTTCAATTAGTTAATACTTCCTCAATGTGTGCAAGACACACTTTGATACAATTCAAGGTGGTTCACAGAGCTCGTATGTCAAAAGATAAGTTAGCTCGTTTTATGGTCATATAAACCCTACCTGTGTCTGAAGTGGCCTCACTGACCCATATGTTTTGGTCCTGCCCACTTTTGGAAAAACATTGGGCATAAATTGTTGATACTATTTCTGTAGTTTTAGGTATCGATTTACAACCTCATCCTATTACTGCAATGTTTGGGCTACCAGTGTTAGATTCTACTCATTTGCCCCGTTCTGCCCATCGGCTGATTGCTTTTACTACATTAATTGCCAGAAGATCTATTTTATTTAAATGGAAAGATTCCAACCCTCCGACCCCACTCCAGTGGTTTCTGAAACTATATCGTGCTCATATGCTGACGTTAACACCGCGGAGCCTGGGATCCCTCGCCGAGATCGGCAGTGGTGGAGCTCCGTCCATCGTGGCGTGTCGGCTTCGGAAGCTGCTGTCTCCAGTAAGGAAGCGGCCGTTCCAGGCATCCCAAGGCGCTGAGAGGATTCTTCCGAAGCCAGAGCACCATCACCCGGCGAGAAGGGCCTGAAACATCAGGCCCCGTAGCGGCGACTGTGGAGGCCTCAATAGGCCCGACTATGGGTGGACAAGTGGACTTAGTGCCTTCCCTCGCAGTGGCAACCATTGTGGGGGGGATGTTTTTATGGTTAATGTTAAATTTCTTTAAAACGTTATGTTGTATTCTTATTGGTGTGTTGCAATGGAAACTCGATTTTCACTGCACCAATTGGTGTATGTGACGGTAAATGAACCTTTGAAACTCTCTGCTGGAACCAGAGATGCAGAGAATGTCTTAATGCCAGCTGTCATCCGCATCGATAAATAACTGCTTTCAATAAAATATCCAAATTTAATCTGGGCCACACAGAGGGCAATAGGATCAGTTCACTGAAGGCGTCTCCATAAACTGGGAGGGAGACCTGAAGCTAACATTTTTGAGGAAAGCATTTGTTTTGAAGGGTCTCGACTCGAAACGCCACCCATTCCTTAAAACATAGAAACGGAGAAACTCAGTGGGTGAGGCAGCGTCTATGGAGTGAAGGAGTAGGTGATATTTCGGGTTGAGACCCTTCCGGAAACTAAGCGGGTGAGGCAGCATCTATGGAGCGAAGGATTAGGTGACATTTCGGGGCGAGACCCTTCCGGGTCTCGACCCGAAACGCCACCTATTCCTTCGCTCCATAGATGCTGTCTCACCCGCTTAGTTTCTCCAGCATTTTTGTCTACCTGTGACTACTTGTCCTTATTAAAAATGTCATTGGGTCGAGACCCTTCTTCATCCCGAAGCCCATGTCTTGGCCTCTTCGAGGTCAGTGCTACCTTGCTGAGTGGAGAGTTTTTCCATGGACACATTGAACGCCATGGTTCGACATTGCAACAGTGATGACAATTTCAATGGAGCTGCTCAGTTTCGTCGCTGTACTAGGTTGCAATTCATCATCATCGCCGGTCACTCGACACGAGTATGACTGTCCTCTCCTCTCCATGGGCTCGTCTACTTGTGGGTCTGCAGATGTCTGTAGAGGCCGATCCGCGATCCACACACCTCGGTGCAACGTGGGCAGTGGAGACTGGCGGTGGTCGGTAGTTGTCGAGCCCCCTTCTCTCTCTCTCCTTCCGGTGCTGTCACTTTGTCTCTGCGACATGGCGTAGTTCCGTTTCGTGACGTGCGGCTTCTTCCCGCACGGATTTCCTCCAGGAGCGCCTGTCCCGTGCAACGTGCTCCCAGTTGCTCGATGTGATGCGGAATTTCTTCAGACTGTTCTTGATGTTGTCCTTGAAGCGTTTCTCTGGCCCGCCAGGGGCTCGCGAACCTTCTTTCAGTTGAGAGTAGAGGATCTGTTCAGGGAGACGTGTGTTGGACATGCGGTAGATTAGATTCCTTTATTGTCATTTAGACCTTGCGGTCTGAACAAAATTGTTACCATACAGTCACAACATATAATAAAAAACAAAACACACAATGAACACATATCCAACATCCACCACAATGAGTTCACCAGGCACCTCCTCACTCTGGTGGAAGGCAAAAGTCTTAAGTCCCTGTCTTCCTTCCTCCTAGTTCTCCCTCTGCGCTGAGGCGATCCAGGCCACCGCCGCCGCTGGAGCACCACAGCTCCAAACCAGGCCGCTGCCACAGCTCCGCCATTAGGCCTCAGCGCAGACGGTGATGGGGAATTCTACCGAACAATCGCAAAGAGACACAAAAAAAAAAAGAAAAAAACAGATGGACTGCAGGTGAGCTGCAGCTGCCAGCCAGCGCGGATGACATGGATGACATGGCCAGTCCATTGAAGTTGGTGCTGCATTATTGTGGTGGTGATGCTGGTCATGTTGGCTTCCTCCTGAACGCTGATGTTGGTGCGTTTGTGTTCCCAGCTGATCCTCACTTCACTAAACTGGCTGCACTGGGCAGGCAGTCCTGGATGAAATCCGTGCAGGAAGGAGCTTCTCTTGTTTACAGTGCAGAGGTAGAGTTGCTGCCCTACAGCATTCTCAGCGCCGTAGACCCGGGTTCGATCCTGTCTACGGGTGCTGTCTGTGCGGAGTTTGCATGTTCTCCCTGTGACCTGCGCGGGTTTTCTCCGAGATCTTCGGTTTCCACCCACACTCCAAAGACCTCCAGGTTTGTAGGTTAATTGTCTTGGGATAAATGTAAAATTATTCTGTGTGTGTGTGTGGGATAAGTGTTAATGTGCGGGGCTCGCTGGCCGGTAGGCTGGAGGGCCTGTTTCCGCACTGTATCTGTAAACAAAACTAAACTAAACTGCTTTGCAGTGTCCTGAAATAATTCTCCCTTTCAAATAACTGGGAACAAAATGGAAGTATTAATTGCAATATTAATTTACAATAATATCAATCACCGCATGGTTTGAGCGTATATAAACCTTCGTGACTGTGAGGTTAATAAATCATAACTGATTCAGGAAGACGGCTTGTATCAATCACGCGAGCTTACACTTCCTGTTCATTAAGGAATATCACTCCTTGTTAGTTTAAGTTATCTATTGCTTTGGCAACCAAATGTCACCAATTTCATAGATCTTCCTACATTCAAAGTGACTGTTTAATGCGACTGCTTTCCAGATTAATTTCCCATTTGTATTATAATCACCTTGGATGATATTTTGCCCCTCGCCAAGATGTAAAGGAGTGTCATTTAAAACGTAGCATTTACATGATAAATCACATTTCGAGCTTTGCATAAACATTTGGAACGGATTTCGAGTGGATGAGTTGGGTGAAGCCGGCAGTGAATTTAATTAAAATGCAATCAGCTCCAAAAGCAGATGTGAAGGTTGTTGAGGGGCCCAGCGTTGAGGTGAGGTGAGCAGTGTGTAAAGGGGATGCATGCACGGGGCAAGTTTTTAACACAGACATAGAGTCTTATAGCATCGATGGGCAAAATCCTCTGGTCCAGGAAGGCGGAGGGGGGCTCTGAGCGAGCTGGGAAAAAATGAAGGCCGTAGGTGGCAGCGTTCTCTTGGAAATCACACCACAGTGAGCCAAAAGTGGTCAAGATCAGACTTTTAGTAATAAATAGATAAGCTAAATACGAGTCCAGTGTCAAAATACACATTGGGTCTAGACCTCCCGGTCTCTGTAAATATAGTTAAATGTTTAAAAGAAAACGTATATATGTGGGGGAAAAAAATAGGCCCTTCAGTCCAACTCGAGTCCAACTTGCCTTTTGTGTCTCCATGTGTTGTAATAGACAATAGGTGCAGGAGGAGGCCATTCGGCCCTTCGAGCCAGCACCACCATTCAATGTGATCATGGCTGATCATCCCCAATCAGTACCCCGTTCCTGCCTTCTCCCCATATCCCCTGACTCCGCTATTTTTAAGAGCCCTATCTAGCTTTCTCTTGAAAGCATCCAGAGAACCGGCCTCCACCTCCCTCTGAGGCAGCGAATTCCACAGACTCACAACTCTCTGTGTGAAGGAGTGTTTCCTCGTCTCTGTTCTAAATGGCTTACCCCTTATTCTTAAACTGTGGCTCCTGGTTCTGGACTCCCCCCAACATCGGGAACATGATTCCTGCTGGATTTCATTTGAAATGGCCGAATAAAGGGCTTTTGTGATTTGGGGACTTCAAGAGGAGGGCGAGGTGAGTTGTACATCCGACTAAAGATGGCTACATTTCACGTCCCAGAGTCACACAGCGTGGAAACAGGCCCTTCGGCCCAACTTTCCCACGCCGACCAACATGCCCCATCTACACTAGTCCCGCTTGCCTGCGTTAGGTCCATATCCCTCTAAACCTGTCCTATCCATGTACCTGTCCAGATGTTAAGGTGAGAGGGGAAATAATTAAAGGAGATGTATGGGGCAAGTTTTTTTTTTAGGTGGGTGTCTGGGACGCGCTGCGAGGGGTGGTGGTGGAGGCAGATACGATAGTGGCTTTTAGATCGGCCCGTGGATATGCAGCAAATGGAGGGATGTGGATCTCTAGCAGGCAGAGGAGATTAGTTTATGTTGGCATCATGTACAGTATGGACATTGTGGGCCGAAGGGCCTGTTCCTGTGCTGTACTGTTATATGTTGAACGGAGGGCAGCACGGTTGCGCAGCGGTAGAGTTGCTGCCTTACAGCGCCAGAGACCCGCGTTCGATCCCCACTACGGGTGCTGTCTTTACGGAGTTTTACGCTCTCCCTGTGACCTGCGTGGCTTTTCCCCGAGATCTTCTGTTTTCCCCACCCTCCAAAGACGTGCAGGTTTGTGGGTTAATTGGCTTTGTTATAAATGTAAATTGTCCCCAGTGTGTGTAGCGTAGTGTTAATGTGCAGGGATCGTTGGCCAGTGCGGACTCGGTGGGCTGAAGGGCCTGTTTCTGTGCTGTATTTCTAAACTAAACTAAAGTACAAATTGTTCAGAGTTTACAACGTGAAGAAGGAAAGATGAGACTAGCCTTGGTCCCAGGTGACTGTCTTTGCATCATGGTTGGTTTCCGTACGGCATCTAAGTGCTGGGTCTTGTTCTCAAGTCCTGGTTGCATTGGCAGTGGAACTCCTAGAAGTTGTCGGGCGGACGGCCAGAAGGAAGGGAGGGTGGGAGATGCTCGTGTGTGCTTTCCAATCGGCAGAGGATGCCGGATGTAATGAGGGAGGGTGGGAATTGTGTAAATGGCCAAATGGAGGAACCTCTAATTCAGCGCCTAATTCTCGATCCCACTTCTGACACCATGAAAGGGCCAAATAACACAATCTGTAGTTTAAGATCATCTTTAATCAGTATTCAGATGATAGCGGTACAGCAGGCCGTTAGATGTTAGACCATCATGACCGCTTCCAAGACTGACCTGTGCAGGAAGAGGGTGTTAGTATAAATTGTACAGTAGGGTGGGGTGAGTGATGCAATTCTAGTAATGATTGGTTCACATGCATAAACCAATCTACAAACTGTTTAACCAGTCAGAGACCAAGTAGAATCTAACGGAAGAAGGGTTTCGGCCTGAAACGTTGCCTATCTCCTTCGCTCCTTAGATGCTGCTGCACCTGCTGAGTTTCTCCAGCTTTTTGTGTACCCTAGGATCTAACATCTTGGTTCTTGGTTACTTGGTCCTCGAAAATATTCCAACTGGAATTTAAACTGGAGGTGGTGAAGGGAGGGGTTTAGCCAGAGAGGGTTATTGGGAAGAAAGTGCCACTTTAAATTTAGTTGCATCTGGCTGGGCAACCGTGGTTTGGTGGAGATTATTCCGTGCTTTAATAGTGCGTGGAAAGAGAAGGGCAGGAAAATGGGGTTGAAAAATGGGGAAAAATAGATCAGCCATGATCGAATTGTCGAGCTGGAAAGGGTGCCGAGAAGATTGCCGAGGATGTCGCCAGGGCTAGAGGGTGTGAGCTACAGGGAGAGGTTCGGCTGGCTGGGTCTCTATTCCTTGGAGCGCAGGAGGACGAGGGGTGATCTTAGAGGTGTATAAAATCATGAGGGGAATAGATCGGGTAGACGCTCAGAGTCTCTTGCCCAGAGTAGGGATTGCTTCAGCACTGTATCTCGAAAGTCCGACGACTAAAGTCACAGCTGCCTGACACACAGTGCGAAATGCTTTGCAATGTCCCTGACCAAACGAGCAACTTGTTTTGTCGGCATCTCATCAGCCATGACGGGGGAAGCTTACTGCAGTCTAGGTTCACCTGCACCTCCTCCAACCTCATCTACTGCATCCGTTGCTCCAGATGCCAGCTGATCTACATCGGTGAGACCAAGCGGAGGCTTGGCGATTGTTTCACCGAACACCTCCGCTCGGTCTGCAATAACCAACCCGACCTCCTGGTGGCTCAGCACTTCAACTCCCCCTCCCATTCCGTATCCGACCTCTCGGTCCTGGGCCTCCTCCACGGCCAGAGTGAGCAACACCGCAAGTTGGAGGAACAGCACCTCAAATTCTGCTTGGGGAGTCTGCATCCTCTGGGCTTCAACATTGAATTTTCTCAATTCTGTTAACCCAGGCTGCCTCCTCCCCTTCCCACCTCTCCCTCAGCCCTCGGGCCCTGACATTCCCACTCTCTCCATCTCACCCAAATTGCACTAGCTTCTCATTTTCACACTACAAACAGCTTACAATGGCCTGTTTCCTTTATCATTGATACTTTTTTGCATATCTTTCATTCATTGTTCTTTATCTCTCCACATCACCGTCTATATCTCTCGTTTCCCTGATCCCTGACCAGTCTGAAGAAGGGTCTCGACCCGAAACGTCGCCTATCTCCTTCGCTCCTTAGATGCTGCTGCACCCGCTGAGTTTCTCCAGCTTTTTGTGTAACCCTCGATTCTCCAGCATCTGCAGTTCCTTCTTTAACTCCCTTTATATTTGTTTTGTCGACATCTCATCAGCCATGAGGGGGGAGCTTGCTGCAGTCTAGTGATCATCAGTGTTAACAAACCCACTCACACTAATGAAATGCAGTTAAATACCATCTTACTGACTCGTGGGGAAAATCTGCACAGCCGTCTTGGTGCCTGGAGATAAACTTCCCCTATTCCTATTCCTTCGCTCCATAGATGCTGCCTCACCTGCTGAGTTTCCAGAAGGGTCTCGACCCGAAACGTCACCTATTCCTTCGCTCCATAGATGCTGCCTCACCTGCTGAGTTTCCAGAAGGGTCTCGACCCGAAACGTCACCTATTCCTTCGCTCCATAGACGCTGCCTCACCCGCTGAGTTTCCGGAAGGGTCTCATAGAAACATAGAAACATAGGTGCAGGAGTAGGCCATTTGGCCCTTCGAGCCTGCACAGCCATTCAATATGATCATGGCTGATCATCCAACTCAGTATCCCGTACCTGCCTTCTCTCCATATCCCCTGATCCCTTTAGCCACAAGGGCCACATCTAACTCCCTCTTAAATATAGCCAAATGAACTGGCCTCAACTACCTTCTGTGGCAGAGAATTCCAGAGACCCACCACTCTCTGTGTGAAAAATGTTTTTCTCATCTCGGTCCTAAAAGATTTCCCCCTTTTCCTCTTGTCCTGGACTTCCCCAACATCGGGAACAATTTTTCCTGCATCTAGCCTGTCCAACCCCTTAAGAAAGGCCATTCGCTCCTTGCGTTGATGCTACCGGCATCAGGCCACCTCCTGCAGCTTCAGAGTCGGTGACAAGGCTTCCAGCCCTACCAGGAGATGTGGTCTTGCGCAGTGTTTAGAGGCTGCAGCTGCTGGAGGCAGCCGAGAGGCAAAGCACTCTCAAATTCCCTCGGAGTTACAATCTGGACCTTGTCAAACCTCATTGCCACTCCACCACTGTGACTGCTCTGGGAACAGGCTGATGTTCCTGGTCATCATCTCCAGCTTCCGGCAAGTAAATCTCGCAACATTAAACTGTCCGGAGTGGAGAACTCCTTCTACATCAGGGAGGCCATTTGTCACTTGTCCCACCCTGGCTCATTCCTTCTTCTGGAGGGGAATGGACACGTGACGTTTCAGCTCGGGACCTTCTTCAGACCTTGCAGGTCACAAGGTCATACATGATAGGAGTAGAATTAGGCCGTTCGGCCCATCAAGTCTACTGCACCATTCAATCATGGCTGATCTATCTCTCCCTCCGAACCCCATTCTCCTGCCTTCGCACCGTAAGCCCGGACACCCGCACTAATCCAGAATCTATCTAGCTCTCCAGCTCTTTGTGTAACCCTCGATTCTCCAGCATCTGCAGTTCCTTCTTTAACACGTCTACTCCACTGCGACATCTCCTCAAGGTACGCCTACTTTGAAGAAGTTCTCCTCCTCCCTACGAAGACAGTTTCACAACCTCCTAGGAAGAAGGGTCTCGACCCGAAACGTCGCCTATCCCCTTCGCTCCTTAGATGCTGCTGCACCCGCTGAGTTTCTCCAGCTCTTTGTGTAACCCCAGAATCTATCTATCTCTGCTTTAAAAATGTCCATTGACTTGGTCTCCACAGCCTTCTGTGGCAAAGAATTCCACAGATTCACCGCCCTCTGACAGGATTTCACGAGAGTGACAACGTTGACTTCAGCTACTCTTCACGTCACCACAGAGATCTTTGAGGCGGAGATTAGTAGGGGTGTCTGAGGTTATGGGGAGAAGGCAGGATGGGCCGAATGGCCTAATTCTACTCCTATCACTTATGAACTTATGAAAAGCAGCGAACAAGAAGCAGATTCTTGTCCCTTTCCCACCCCGGTCATTCCCCCTTCTCCCCGCTCCCGTCCGGCAGACGGTACAGGAGCTTGAAAGCGCGCACCACCAGACTCGGGAACAGCTTCTTCCCCTCTGTAATCAAGCTTCTGAACGGTCCTTCCATAAGCTAGGGTTCTGTCCGATTCACCGCTACCCCATTGCGGACATTGGACTTTGTCTGTGGAACTGATGCGCTACAATGCTGAGAACTATATCCTGCACTCTGTATCTTCCCCTTTGCTCCACCTGTTGTACTGGAGTTAGACTTCATAGTATTTATGTACAGTATTATCTGATCTGATTGGATAGCGTGCAAAACATTTTTTTTCTGTACGTCGGTTCACGTGACAATATTAAAACTGAACCTGAGGCCGGCACGGTGGTGCAGCGGTAAAGTTGCTGCCTCACAGCGCCAGAGACCCAGGTTCGATTCTGACTACGGGTGCTGTCTGTATGGAGTTTGTCCGTTCTCCCCGTGACCTGCGTGGGTTTTCTCCGGGTGCTCCGGTTTCCTCCCACACTCCAAAGACGTACAGGTTTGTAGGTTAATTGGCTTGGTATTGTAGATTGTCCCCAGTGTGTGTAGGATGGTGTTAGTATGAGGGGTGATTGCTGGTCGGTGCAGACTCGATGGGCTGAAGGGCCTGTTTCCATGCTGTATCTCTACAGTCTGTACCTAAAAATAGTAGTAGAGTCTAGAACCAGAAGACATACAGTGGTTTCAGAATAAAAGGACAAAACTTTAGAAAGGAAATGAAGGGGGATTTTTTTAGACAGAGGGTGGTGAATGTGTGGAACTCATTGCCACAGGCGGCTGTGGAGGCCAAGTCAACGGGTATTTTTAAATACGGAGATTGACAGATATTATGCAATTTACAGAGGCTAATTTCCCATCAACCACCCCCCTTCCCCATCGTCCTCTTGCACCCATATCCCTCCCTCCAACTTTACATTGCACACCTCCTAGTCAGAGCCATAGAGTGATACAGCATGGAAACAGGCCCTTCGGCCCAACTTGCCCACACCGGCCAACAATGTCCCATCCACACTGGTCCCACCTGCCCACGTTTGGCCCATATCCCTCTAAACCTGTCCTATCCATGTACCCGTCTGAATGTTTCTTGCCTCAACTACCTCCTCTGGCAATTTGTTCCATACACCCACTACCCCTTGTGTAAAAAAGTTACCCCTCAGGTTCCTATTAAATCTTTCATTTCCCCCCCCCCCCCCCCCCCCCGATTCACCTACTCTGGGCAAGAGACTTTACCAAATCTATTCCTCTTGTGATTTATTACACAATGTCTTCTCTCCATTTCTGACACGTTTTGTCCCCCGTTCGTCTCTAGCATTTGTCCGCCCATCTACCAACCAACACCCCCCTCACCTGTATCCACCTATCACTCATCAGGCTTTGTCCAGCCCTCACTTCCCTTCCAATTTTCTCCCCCCCCCCCCCCCCACTCCATCAGCCTGACCTGAAACATCACCTCTCCATGACCTCCGCATGACCCGTTGAGTTACCACACAACTTTGTGTTTTATTCCAAAATCTTAGTTTGGTTTGGAGATACGGCGCGGACACAGGCCCTTCGTCCCACCGACCAGCGACACCCGCACCACCCCCAATCAACCTACATTCCTGTTAGCTCATTTAGACCTTGTAATGTAAAGGGCCTGTCCCACTTGGCAGTCATTTGCAAGTAATTTACGCGATATCATTTACACGTCACGTCACGCGTGTCGTGACACGCAAGTGATGCGCGCATGGTGCGTGATGACATATGCAGTGACGAGCGGTTGCGTGCGGCGTCGCTGGGTTTTGTGATGTACAAAATCTTCGCGCTCCATCCGCGTGACGCGCAAATGACAGGCCGTTAAGCGCTCTGCACACAAGAGCCAAGAGTGTGTGTTATTGTCATATGTCCCACGTACAGGTTTGCAGGTGATTTGGTGTCATAAATGTAAAAATTGTCCCTAGGGCGTGTAGGATAGTGTTAATGTCTGGGGATCGCTAGTCGGCGCAGACCCAGTGGGCCGAAGGGCCTGTTTCAACACTGTATCTCTATCTCTAAACTAAAGGCAATTTTTACACTCACACCAAGCCAATTAACCAACAAACCTGCACGGCCTTGGAGTGTGGGAGGAAACCGAAGATCTTGGAGAAAACCCACGCAGGTTACGGGGAGAACGTACAGACTCCATACAGTACAGACAGTGCCCGTAGTCGGGATGGAACCCGGGTCTCCGGCGCTGTGAGGCAGCAACTCTACCATTGAGTTCAGTAAATATTTTTTCACTTGAACATCAGGCTCTGTTCTAAAAACACTAAGGAGGAAGTTTCTTCACAGCATTCTAAAACAATAACCTTGAAATCTGATCTAATCATGTTTTAATCAGTGAAAAATGATTTGTTTTTCCACTGTGTAACTTCATTAATCACAAACTGTTGTCGAAGCAAGGCTCTTGAAATGAATCATTATTTGAACCATTTTTATACATGTTTCATTGCTCTTGACTCGTTGAACATGCAAATTGAAACAAATAAGTGTGAAATCTTTCTTTTCACTGAAATTCCTTTGAAAACGTGACTAATTATCCCTCACCGACAAGAAAAAGCACGAGACAGCGAGCATTAAGTAAATAACATTGAAATATCCAATTTTAGGCAACTTCTAGCAACCCTTCTCCCCTTCCCCTTTCTCCCCCATGCCCCCCTTCATTCCTCCCCCTTTCTTCTCTCTCTCTCCCCTTCCCTGTGCCCCACCTGAACTTGCCCCCACCTGGACTCCCCCCCCCCCCTCCCCCCCCTCCCCCCTCTCCCCCCCCCCCCCCCCCCGTATTCCTTCACCCCCTCCCCCGTATTCCTTCCTCTGGCTTCACATTTCGCAACTCTTCAATCCTTTTGTCTCCCACCTTTTTGTGTAGTCATCTCTGGCCTTTATCCAACCATCTGCCTATCAACCTCACTGCGCCACTTGCACTAATCAAGAATCTATCAATCTCTGCCATGTCTCTGCCATTTATGGTATGATACCGCCTGCATTGGAAAATATTGTGACTCGCATAATATCCTCATAATGTTTTGTAACTCCTCACATTGAAATGCTTTGTGCAGTTTATGACTTTAAACAGAGCAATAACGTCCAATAGATTCAACTCCTCTTTACTGCTTGTGTGGGAAGGAACTGCAGATGCTGATTTAAAACGAAGATAGACACAAAAGGCTGGAGTAACTCAGCGGGACAGGCAGCATCTTTGGAGAGAAGGAATGGGTGACGTTTCTGGTTGAGACCCTTCTTCAGACGGAGTGTCGGTGGGGGGGAAGGGAAAAGAGAGATACAGATGGTGATGTGGAGAGATATAGAACAAATTAATGAAAGATATGCAAAAATTAATGATGATCAAGGCAAGGTGGAGCACACAATAGTCCATTGTTTAGTTGGGAGAAACGGCCCAGGAACAGGCCCTTCAGCCCATCGAGTCCGTGCTGACCAGCCACCACCCTTGCATTAACACTATCCTACACACAGTTTACATTTTACACCAAGCCAATTAGCCTACAAACCTGTACGCCTTTGGAGTG
The DNA here is from genome assembly GCA_963514005.1 of Raja brachyura. The sequence continues at coordinate 3,428,355 of OY740801.1, read as the reverse complement.
TAACTGGAAACTGAAGATCTTGGAGAAAGCCCATGCAGGTCACGGGGAGAACGTCAAACTCCGTACAGACAGCACCCGTAGTCAGGTAGACAAAAATGCTGGATCTATTCAATCATGGCTGTTCTAACCTTCCCTCTCAACACCATTCTCTGGGTAATTAGTAAACTACTATGTAACTAATAGGTTACTGGGGAACTAGTAGATAATACTGGGTAACTAATTGTGTTTCTACTCTTGTTTAAGAAGGAACTGTAGATGCTGGAAAAATCGAAGGTCGACAAAAACGCCCTTCGAGCCAGCACCGCCATTCAATGTGATCATGGCTGATCATCCCCAACCAATACCTTTCATTCATTGTGCAGGAAATAACTGCAGAAGTTGGTTTAAATCGAAGGTAGGCAAAAAAAAGCTGGACTAACTCAGCGGGAAAGTCTGAAGAAGGGTCTCGACCCGAAACGTCGCCCATTCCTTCGCACCAGAGATCCTGCCTGTCCCGCTGAGTTTCTCCAGCATTTTTGTCGACCTGCGATTTTTCCATCATCTGCAGTTTTCTTTCAAGCACCCGTAGTCAGGATCAAACCCGGGTCTTTGGCGCCGTGAGGCAGCAACTCTACCGCTGCACCACCGTGGTCCATTGTGGGCTTGGTGATAGTGGGTCGTACAGACGGTGAAACCAACTGGTTATGTCAAGAATGATGGCGGGGGATGTTTCAATGTGTGTTGTATTCACTAGATCTGGAAATGCGATGTTGTAAATGTGAAATCTCATAGCTAAGGGAAATGACATGGAAATCAATATTACTGAAGACAGATCTCTCTGTGAGGTTATTATTAACGTCCAAACGCTCTTCCCTAATTCCAAGCATCCACTATTAATTAGTCGGGCGTTTTGAAGGATGAATCTCAAAATCATCGGAGAATCTCAGCAAAATTTTGTTTAGTGATACAATGCAGAAGCAGGCCGTTCGGCCCACCGGGTCCGTGCTGACCAGCGATCCCCCGCACACTGAATGGCCTGTCCCACTTGGCGATTTTTTCAGCGACTGCCGGCGTCATATCAGGGGCGCCAAAAGATTTTTAACTTTTCAAAATCCAGCGGCGACAAGAAAATGTTTGAAACGCTTGGGAAAAAAACAGAAGATAATAGAAGTCGGAAGTCATCACACCGCGTCATGGCACAAATTTTTCCGTGGCCTGATTCGTCAGTCAATGATGCCAGTATCATTGACTGACGTATCAGGTCACATAAAAATTCACCTACAAACCTGCGCGTCTTTGGAGCGTGGGAGGAAATCAGAGCTTCCAGAGAAAACCCACGCAGGTCACGGGGAGAACGTACAAACTCCGTGCAAACAGCGCCCGTAGTCGGGAACGAGCCCGGGTCTCCGGCGCTGTGGAAGCAGCTCTACCCCTGCGCCACCGTGCCACCCAATTCCTTAAATCTCGGAAACATGTCACGGCACGGTGGCGCAGCGGTAGAGTTGCTTGACTTTGTGTCCATCTTTAAAATGACTTAACACTGGCTCGTTGACTTAACACCCGTTGTATCTGTTCGTAATTAGTACAGGTGTCAGAGGTTATGGGGAGATACCAGGAGAATGGGGTGAGGGGGCGGGGGATATAGATCAGCCATGATTGAATGTCGTTTTTTTTTACTTGATGGGCCGAATGGTCTAATTCAACTCCTATCACTTATGACCTTGTGATCTTCTGACGTTCCACAGATCTCCGGGAGATCTGGCAAGTCAGCTGTTGTCTCCACCCACGCGGGGAGGCAAAGGGGTGCGTAGTCAATGACTGGGTTGGAGGTGGCGTACAGATTCAGAACACATATCACCCAATCGACAAGAATGGTAATGTTGACCTTTTTAATTCTAAGCCGAGAGCATCAATTATTAGTCTGGTGAACGTGATACATTTTAGATTTTGCTGAACTGGTCAATAACCTGGTTAGTTTTGATGATTCATCACAACCAAAGGGGCATGTCCAAAATCACCTGTTACTTTAGGAATTTACAGCAGATTGGAACCCTTGGACTATCTTTGATCGGACTTTACTGGTTTTATCTTACACTAAATGTTCGGGAAAATGGTAGGGAATTGAGGAATGCTGTGGAACAGAGGGATCTAGAAATAACTGTGCATAGTTCCCTGAAGGTGGAATCGCATGTAGATAGGGTGGTAAAGAAAGCTTTTGGTGTGCTGGCCTTTATAAATCAGAGCATTGAATATAGGAGTAGGGAAGTAATGTTAAAATTGTACAAGGCATTGGTGAGACCAATTCTGGAGTATGGTGTACAATTTTGGTCGCCTAATTATAGGAAGGATGTCAACAAAATAGAGAGAGTACAGAGGAGATTGACTAGAATGTTGCCTGGGTTCCAGCAACTAAGTTACAAAGAAAGGTTGAACAAGTTAGGTCTTTATTCTTTGGAGCGCAGAAGGTTAAGGGGGGACTTGATTGAGATCTTTAAAATGATGAAAGGGATAGACAGAGTTGACATGGATAAGCTTTTCCCATTGAGGGTAGGGAAGATTCAAACAAGAGGTTCATGACATGAGAATTAAGGGACAGAAGTTTAGGGGTAACATGAGGGGGAACTTCTTTACTCAGAGAGTGGTGGCTGTGTGGAATGATCTCCCAGCAGAAGTGGTGGAGGCAGGATCTATTTTAACATTTAAAAGTAAAGTGGATAGGTATATGGACGGGAAGGGAATGGAGGGGTATGGTCTCAGTGCAGGTAGATGGGACTAGGGGAAAATAAATGGTCGGCACGGACTGGAAGGGCCGAGAGGGCCTGTTTCCGTGCTGTAATTGTTATATGGTTTATATGGTTATTCCCTTATCATTTATTTGTACAGTGTGAATGGCTCGATTGTAATCCAGTATTGTCTTTCCACTGACTGGTTAGCACGCAACAAAAGGCGACACGGTGGCGCAGCGGGTAGAGCTGCTGCCTCGCAGCGCCTGAGACCCGGGTTCGATCCTGACTACGGGTGCTGTCTGTGCAGAGTTTGCACGTCCTCCCCGTGACCTGTATTGGTTTTCTTGGGGATTTTCGTTTTAGTGGAGTAGTATTAGTGTGCGGGGATCGCTGGTCGGTGCGGGCTCGTTGGGCCGAAGGGCCTGTTTCCACGCTGCATCACTAAACTAAACTGTACCTCGGGGCACATGACAATAAAGAAACTAAAACAATAGATAATAGGTGCTGGAGTAGGCCATTCGGCCCTTCGAGCCAGCAAACTAAAAGTTAAAACTAATTTTCTTTATTTGGTTGTTCAACTTATAATTCTTTGTTGTGAGTCCCAATGCCCAGAGGGTTTTATATTGGAGATGAATATTTCTGCTGAAGTGTTTTAAGGATGTTCTTCCCAGTTCTTAGTAGTTCTTTGCCACCTTTAGAAACATAGACCGTTTGCCTTTGATGAGGGGGGACCTTGTTGAAACTGACCGAATAGTGAAAGGCCTGGATAGAGTGGATGTGGAGAGGATGTTTCCACTTGTGGGAGAATCTAGGACCAGAGGTCACAGCCTCAGAATTAAAGGATGCACCTTTAGAAAGGGGATGAGGAGAAATTTCTTTAGTCAGAGGGTGGTGAATCTGTGGAATTCATTGCCACAGACGGTGGTGGAGGCCAAGCCAGTGGGTATTTTTTAAAGTGTGTCTTGACAGATTTTTTTATTACTACGGGTGTCAAAGGTTACGGGGAGAAGGCAGGAGAATACAGATGAGGAAAAGATAGGTGAGCCATGAATGGATGGTGCAGTAAACTCAATGGGCCAAATGGCCTCATTCTGCACCTATCACGTGAGCACATTAAAGCTGACTAAATCTCACCTATCCATGTTCTCCACAGATGCTGCCTGACCCGCTGAGTTACTCCAGCACTCTGTGAAACGTCACCCATTCCTTCCCTCCAGAATACCATAATATCTGATAATTTGCACCCTTAGTAATTGGCACCATTTGAAAAATCACTTCTTTTTGGAGAGAATGAATGGGCGACGTTTCGGGCCGAGACCCGAAGGGTCTCGAGCCGAAACGTCACCCATTTCTTCCCTTCAGAGATGCTGCCTGACCCGCTGAGTTACTCCAGCACTCTGTGAAACGTCACCTATCCATGTTCTCCACAGATGCTGCCTGACCCGTTGAGTTACTCCAGCTTTTTGTGTCTATCTTGGGTTTAAACCAGAACCTGTTTGTATTAAATTATTTAGTGTATTGTGTGTTCTTTTTTTAAGTGTATTGCTGCTGGCAAATTAATTTCACTGCACCTTCGGGCGTACGTGACGGATAAAATTGACTTTGACTTTCCGTCCTGCTCTCTACGTTTACATATTGGTGGTGCTATGCCAGTGAGAGTTGTATATTAATGATTTGGACAAGGGTCTGAAGAAGTGTCTCGACCCGAAATGTCGCCTATCTCCTTCGCTCCTTAGATGCTGCTGCACCCGCTGAGTTTCTCCAGCTTTTTGTGTAACCCCCGGGACTGAAGGCTTTGTGGCCAAGTTTGCAGATGATGCTAAGATAGGTGGACGGGCAGGCAATGTGGAAGAAGCAGGGACTCTGCAGAAGGACTTGGACGGGTTGGGAGAGTGGGCAGAGAAGTGGCGGATGAAAGTGTAGCAAAGTGCGGAGTCATGCATTTAGGTAACAAGAATAAAAGGCGTAGATTATTTTCTAAATGGGGAGAGCATCCAGAAATCCAGAGCTGCAAAGGGATTTGGGAGTGGTGGTGCAGGATTCCCAAAAAGTTAATTTGCAAGTTGAATCGGTAGTAAGGAAAGCAAATCCAATGCTCGCTTTATATCAAGAGGACTGGAATACAAACAGAGATGTAATGCTGACGCTCTATAAGGCGCTGGTCGGGCCACATTTGGAGTATTGTCAGCAAATGTGGGCCCCGTATCTGAGGAAGGATGTGCCGGCTCTGGAGAGGGTCCACAGGAGGTTTACAAGAATGATCCCAGGAATTAGTGGGTTAATATCTGATGTGCGTTTGACGGCACTGGGCCTGTACTCGCTGGAGTTTAGAAGAATGAGGGGGGACCTCATTGAAACTTACAGAATAATGAAAGGCTTGGATAGAGTGGATGTGGGGAGGATGTTTCCACTGGTGGGAGAGTCTAGGACCAGAGGTCACAGCCTCAGAATTAAAGGCCGCTCTTTTAGAAAGGAGGTGATGAGGAACTTCTTTAGTCAGAGGGTGGTCAATCTGTGGAACTCATTGCCACAGAGGGCTGAGGAGGCCAAGTCAGTGGATATTTTTAAGGCAGAGATAGACAAATTTTTGATTGGAACGGGTGTCAAGGGTTAAGGGGAGAAGGCAGGAGAATGGGGTTAGGAGGCAGAGATCAGCCACGATTGAATGGCGGAGTGGACTCGATGGGCCGAATGGCCTCATTCTACTCCTATATCTTGTGAGAATGTAATAGCTCCGTTTTGTCACATATGACGATAAAACGCTCTTGACACTTGACTCTTGTCAAAAGGATTTAAAATTGTGTCTCGGTGCATTCGCTGCAGAATCAGTGGTTATTATATGCAGGGCCGCCCCGGGCAATTCTAGTCAAAAACAGAGCGCTTTAGAAGTAATATTGACATTGGAGTTGCTTCAGTTCACTGGAGCCTAGTCATTTGCAGCCTGCTACGCCCAGGCCAGCAGGAGTCTCCGAGCTTTCATAGAAGATTAGTCCTGACAGATGTATCGGTGAAATGAAGAGAGACAAGATGTCGGTAGATCATTCACCTGGCAGTTTTCCACCGCAGTCTTGACTTTAGACTCGAGAGGCACACAGCACGGAAACTGAATCCGCGCCGACCAGCGATCGCCCCGCACGCTAACACGATCCTACACACACACACGGGACAATTTACAATTTTACCAAAGCTAATTAGCCCACAAATCCAGCATGTCTAGACACAATCTATTTCCCAGGGTGGGAAGTTTAAAGACAAGAGAGCATCGCTTTGTTGAGAGGGGCCAAGTTTAATTGACAATAGACAACAGGTGCAGGAGTAGGCCATTCGGCCCTTCGAGCCTGCACCGCCATTCAATATGATCATGGCTGATCATTCAACTCAGTATCCCGTACCTGCCTTCTCTCCATACCCCCTGATCCCTTTAGCCACAAGGGCCACATCTAACTCCCTCTTAAATATAGCCAATGAACTGGCCTCAACTACCTTCTGTGGCAGAGAATTCCAGAGACTCACCACTCTCTGTGTGAAAAATGATTTTCTCATCTCGGTCGTAAAAGATTTCCCCCTTATCCTTAAACTGTAGCCCCTTGTCCTGGACTTCCCCAACATCGGGAACAATCTTCCTGCATCTAGCCTGTCCAACCCCTTAAGAATTTTGTAAGTCTCTATAAGATCATAGAATCATAGAAAATAGGTGCAGGACTAGGCCATTCGGCCCTTCGAGCCTGCGCCGCCATTCAATATGATCATGGCTGATCATCCAACTCGGATCCCCCCCTCAATCTTCTAAATTCCAGCGAGTACAAGCAGAGTCTGTCCAGTCTTTCTTCATATGGAAGTCCTGCCATCCCAGGATGATCATGGCTGACCATCCCCAATCAGTTTCCCGTTCCTGCCTTCTCCCCATATCCGTTATCTTCAAGAGCCCTATCTAGCTCACTCTTAAAGAAGGGGCACTTTTTTTTTTACATAGAGGGTGCCTGGAATGTGCTGCCAGGGGTGGTGGTGGTGGTGGAGGCAGAGACAACAGTGGAGGCTCATAGATAGGCACATGGATGTGCTGGGAGTGGAGGGATATGGATCACGTGCAGGCAGAGGAGATTAGCTTAGCTTGGCATCATGTACAGTATGGACGTTGTGGGCCGAAGGGCCTGTCCCGTGCTGTCCAGGTTGGATTCCGAATTCTGGTGGAGCTTCTCGATCCCACAAGTGGCTGGTCAGCTTGGTGAAGCGCACTGCTTTGGGTAGGTCAAGGGTCTTATTGTCATGTGTCCCAGATAGGACAATGACATTCCTACTTGCTGCTGCACAACAGAATATGTGAACATAATAAATAAAACAAGAAAACACAAAAGAAATTGCAATAATAATAGTCTATTGTAGTTGATAGCTTATGAGAATGCCGTGTTTAATAGCCCAATGGCTGTAGGGAAGCAGCTATTCCTGAACCTGGACGTTGCAGTCTTCAGGCTCCTGTACCTTCTTCCTGATGGCAGCGGGGAGATGAGTGTGTGGCCAGGAAGGTGTGGGTCCTTGATGATGCTGCCAGCCTTTTTCAGGCAGCGACTGCGATAGATCCCTTCGACGGTGGGGAGGTCGGAGCCGGTGATAAGTAGGGATAGAAGCAAGGGGGAAATTAGTGGGTAAATGTGAGGATACAGGTTGGGGAGAAGTGAAATCATTCCGAGTGCTGCAAGAAACTGCAGAGAGTTGTAGATGTAACACAGTTCATCACACAGACCAGACAATAGGCAATGAGTGCAGGAGGTGGCCATTCGGCCCTTCGAGCCAACAGCACCATTCAATGTGATCATCCGCAATCAGTACCCCGTTCCTGACCCCTCCCCATATCTGAAGAAGGGTTTCGGCCCGAAACGTTGCCTATTTCCTTCGCTCCATAGATGCTGCCGCACCCGCTGAGTTTCTCCAGCACTTTTGTCTACCTTTGATTTTCCAGCATCTGCTGTCACTTCTTAAACACTTCTCCCCATATCCCCTGACTCCGCTATCTTTAAGAGCCCTATCTAGCTCTCTCTTGAAAGTATCCAGAGAACCAGCCTCCACTGCCCTCTGAGGCAGAGAATTCCACAGACTCATAACCATTGACTCCATCTACACTGCACACAGCCTCGGGCAATCCGCCAACATCATCAAAGATATTTGGGGCTGACCCTGGTTAGCCCTGGTCTTTACTCGCCTCCAGCCCCCCCCCTTCGCTAACCCCCCCGCACCTCCCCCCACCTCCCACTTTCCGTCTCAAGATGGATCCCGCCCCGAAGCGTCACCCATCCTTTATCTCCACAGATGCTGCCTGGCCTGCCCTGTTACTCCAGCACTTTGTGTCTATCTTTGGTGTAAACCAGCATCTGCAGTTCTTTCATTCCACAATCAAAGACCTGTCCCTGTCCCACCCCGGTCATTCCCCCTTCTCCCCGCTCCCGTCCGGCAGAAGGTACAGGAGCTTGAAAGCGCGCACCACCAGACTCAGGAACAGCTTCTTCCCCTCCCGTATCTGGATTCTGAACGACCCTTCCTGAAGCTGGGGTTTAACGACTGTATTTATGTCGGGTATTATATGATCAGATTGGATAGCACAAGAAACAATCTGTCTGAAGAAGGGTCTCGACCCAAAACATCACTGATTCCTTCGCTCCATAGATTCTGCCTCAGCCGCTGAGTTTCTCCAGCAGTTTTGTCTACCTTCGATTTTTCCAGCATCTGCAGTTCTTTCTTAAACACAAAAACAATCTGATCTGTTTGGATGATAATAGACAATAGGTGCAGGAGTAGGCCATTCGGCCCTTCGAGCCAGCACCGCCATTCAATGTGATCATGGCTGATCATCCCCAATCAGTACCCCGTTCCTGCCTTCTCCCCATATCCCTAACAGCTCTATCTAACATGCAAAACTAAGCTTTTCAATGTCCATCGGTACAGGTGCATATAATAAATCTAAAGACAAACTCAATGGTCCGATACCAGCATGAAACACTGTATGATGCATTATCTGTGGATCACTTGGCTGCATTTCACTCATCACCTTAAGGGCCTGTCCCACCAGCATGCAACTCCATGCGATGAGCGCGACCTAACGTGGTCGCTTGAGCCGTCCGGCGTCGCGGGGCCGGTCCCACTTCGATCGCCGGAGCCATGCGGAATTGTGCGGAGTTCGTCCCGACATCGCGCGGGGCTCCGAAAAACTGACTATGTTCGAAAATTCCGCGCGGCAACGGCTTGTCGGCTCGCAGTCGCCTCGACGCATGACACACCGCCCCGACATCGTGCCTCCGTGACCCTCTCTGTAGGTGCCTCCATGACCCTCTATGTGTGTGGCTCCGTGGCCCTCTGTGTGTGTGTGCCTCTGTGCCCCTCTCTGTGTGCCCCTCTCTGTCCTGGCGAACTTACCTTTAAGACTTCGCTTCAAGTTTGCCTCACTTTGCGCCGCGTTGCTCCACTCACCCGACCTCCGCACGGCCCTCGCTGCCGGTTTGGTCATGCTTGCCGCATACAGGCGCATGCTGGTGGGAACGGCCCTGTACAGGGGATCACCCGACCTCCGCGCGGCCGCCACTTCTAGTTTGATCGCGCTCACCGCATGGAGTCGGATGCTGGTAGGACAGGCCCTTTAGAGTTTGTTGGCTAACAGACTAGTCTCAATGCTCAATGCAGACACAGAATGCTGGAGTAACTCAGCGGGGCAGGCAGCATCTCTGGAGAGAAGGAATGGGCGAAGGAATGGGTCAACCCTCCGTGGCGGTTTCTGCTGATTTCCTTTTTTACATTTTCTTTTTGCTGTGGTTGGCCTTTCAATCATGACTTGCGTTTCAGTAATTCTGTGGATTTTCCTGATCAATAATGTCGTGCACCTTACAGGGCACACTCCCATTTGCAAAGTTAAACGTCCAATAAAATCCCGCTCTTACCCTGCAGACGACAGCAAAATTAGTATCGATGTTCCATTAATTCAGATTGCAGGATGGGCATGACCTTGGTTTAGCTCTTGGTGTTTCTGCTCTGGGTCTGTCAGCAAACGATGACAAGCAGATTAACAACGCAAATGCCAGAAGTCAGATTCAACCGTGGGATCGATAGTGGAGGCATCACACAGTCATCTTAGAGAATTGTCTTCAAACTTACTGCATGTTAAACAGTGTCACGTGCACCAAGATACAGTGAAAAGCTCGGTTTTGCATGCGACCCAGGCAGATCATAGCACACCAGGGAGGGAAATAAACTTAGTGCATTGCAGCTGCAAAGAAAGTGCAATTTTTTTTTAAAAGTGTGAATGTCACAAGAAGGTAGATTGGAAGAAAATACACAGTGCTGGAGTAACTCAGCGGGTCAGGCAGCATCTGTGGAGAACATGGATAGGTGACGTTTCACAGAGTGCTGGAGTAACTCAGCGGGTCAGGCAGCATCTGTGGAGAACATGGATAGGTGACGTTTCACAGAGTGCTGGAGTAACTCAGCGGGTCAGGCAGCATCTGTGAAGGGAAGGAATGGGTGACGTTTCGGCTCGAGACCCTTTGGGTCTCGGCCCGAAACATCGCCCATTCCTTCTCTCCAAAAATAAGTGATTTTTCAAATGGTGCCAATTACTAAGGGTGCGAATTATCAGATATTATGGTATTCTGGAGAGAAGGAATGGGTGGCGTTTCACAGAGTGCTGGAGTAACTCAGCGGGTCAGGCAGCATCTGTGGAGAACGTGGATAGGTGACGTTTCACAGAGTCCACCACCGTCTGTGGCAATGAATTCCACAGATTCACAACCCTCTGACTAAATAAATTCCTCCTCATCTCCTTTCTAAAGATACAGTACATCCTTTTATTCTGCGTCTGTGCCCTCTGGCCCTAGACTCTCCTTCATTCTAAACTCCAGCGAGTACAGGTGCAGTGTACCCAATCATCCAGTGATCCCAGTGTACTCAGTGATCCCAATCATCCCTGGTTAAGAAAGAACTGCAAATGCTGGAAAAATCGAAGGTAGACAAAAAATGCTGGAGAAACTCAGCGGGTGAGGCAGCATCTATGGAGCAAAGGAATAGGTGACGTTTTGGGTCGAGACCCTTCCAGAAACTCAGCGGGTCAGGCAGCATCTGTGGAGAACATGGATAGGTGACATTTCACAGAGTGCTGGAGTAACTCAGCGGGTCAGGCAGCATCTGTGGAGAACATGGATAGGTGACGTTTCACAGAGTGCTGGAGTAACTCAGCGGGTCAGGCAGCATCTGTGGAGAACATGGATAGGTGACGTTTCACAGAGTGCTGGAGTAACTCAGCGGGTCAGGCAGCATCTGTGGAGAACATGGATAGGTGACTTTTCACAGAGTGCTGGAGTAACTCAGCGGGTGAGGCAGCATCTGTGGAGAACATGGATAGGTGACGTTTCACAGAGTGCTGGAGTAACTCAGCGGGTCAGGCAGCATCTGTGGAGAACATGGATAGGTGACGTTTCACAGAGTGCTGGAGTAACTCAGCGGGTCAGGCAGCATCTGTGGAGAACATGGATAGGTGACGTTTCACAGAGTGCTGGAGTAACTCAGCGGGTGAGGCAGCATCTATAGAGCGAAGGAATAGGCGACGTCTAAACCCGAAACGTCACGGGTTTCTGCGCTCCGTAGACGCCGCCTCACCCGCTGAGTTTCTCCAGCATTTTTGTCTACCTCCAATCATCCCTGGGATCATTCTCATAAACCTCCTCTGGACCCTCTCCAGAGCCAGCACACCCTTCCTCAGCTATGGGGCCAACCATGCATAATTCTAACGAGTGACCTTCTGTCGATGAGATGAGCTGAGCTGTTTGACGCAGGCTTTGTCGACGATGACACAAGGCTGACAGGCCGGACACCGCATCCGGACATGAAATGTGGACATCTTCCTCTGCCCGGTGTTGATTGAGAGAACCACTGTTCCACAATGGCAGTTTCTACTTTTAGATGGGATACGTTTCATTTTGCTGCTGGTGTTCCTGACATGTTCCGACCACAGAGTTTTTATTTGCTGGCCCCGGGATTTCAATCATACTCGAGATTCAGAGCAACTTTTGTGATGTCAAAGAAATGTAGAAAAATAGGTGGAGGAGAAGGCCATTCGGCCCTTCAGGCCAGCACCACCCCATTCATGGCTGATCATCTAAAATCAGTACCCCGTTAGAGAATTTTGTTAGGATCATTTTGTTTCAAGTGCAGGAAGGAACTGCAGATGCTGGTTTACATCGTGGGTAGGCAAAAAATGCTGGAGTAACTCAGCGGGACAGGGAGCATCCCTGGAGAGAAGGAATGGGTGACGTTTCGGGTTGAGACCCTGCTTCACACAGTCTATCTTTAATGAATTCTATGATACATTATAGTCACATGTTCGCAAGGACGATGAAATACTTTGTTTTGCATGCAGTCTGGTAAAATCATATTATAGATGCAGGAGTGTTTAAGAAGGAACTGCAGATGCTGGAAAATCAAAGGAAGACAAAAGTGCTGGAGAAACTCAGCAGGTGCAGCAGCATCTACGGAGCGAAGGAAATGGGCAACGTTTTGGGCCAAAACCCAAAGGTTGATCATCCAACTCAGTATCCCGTACCTGCCATCTCTCCATACCCCCTTAGCCACAAGGGCCACATCTAAATCCCTCTTAAATATAGCCAATGAACTGGTCTCAACTACCTTCTGTGGCAGAGAGTTCCAGAGACTCACCACTCTCTGTGTGAAAAAAGTCTTTCTCAACTCGGTCTTAAAGGATTTCCCCCTTATCCTTAAGCTGTGACCCCTTGTCCTGGACCTCCCCAACATCGGGAACAATCTTCCAACCTCATCTATTGCATCCGCTGCTCTAGATGTCAGTTGCTCTACATCGGTGAGACCATGTGCAGGCTTGCTGATCGTTTCGCTGAACACCTCCGCAATAACCAACCTGACCTCCCGGTGGCTCAGCACTTCAACTCCCCCTCCCATTCCGAATCAGACCTCTCTGTCCTGGGCCTCCTCCATGGCCAGAGTGAGCAACACCTCATATTCCGCTTGGGGAGTCTGCACCCTAGCAGAATAAATATTGAATTTCCGGTAGCCCTTGCTGTCTCCTCCCCTTCTCAGCTCTCCCTCGGCCATCGGGCTCCTCCTCCTCCTTTTTCCTTTCTTCTCCCCCCGCCTCCCCAACCCTACATCAGTCTGAAGAAGGGTTTTGGCCCGAAATGTTGCCTATCTCCTTCGCTCCATAGATGCTGCCTCACCCGCTGAGTTTCTCCAGCACTTTTGTCTACCTTATAGATGTAGGATTTTACCAGATTATATGCAAGGCAAAGAATTTTGTTAAGATAATTTGGTTCAATTGATTCAACAATTCAATTTAGTTGAAATAACAAGAATTTTGTCACAAAAAGCTTCCAAAGTTGTTATGCTTTATGTTTATACTTTACTTTAAACTTTAGTGTCACAGGGTTGAAACAGGCCCTTCAGCCCACCGAGTCCGTGCCGACCAGCGATCCCCGCACGCTAACACGATCCTGCACACACTGGGGACAATTTACTATTTTACCAAAGCCAATTAACCTACAAACCTGCACGCCTTTGGGATGTTACATAGAAACATAGAAATTAGGTGCAGGAGTAGGCCCTTCGGGCCTGCACCGCCATTCAATATGATCATGGCTGATCATCCAACTCAGTATCTCGTACCTGCCTTCTCTCCATACCCCCTGATCCCCTTTAGCCACAAGGGCCACATCTAACTCCCTCTTAAATATAGCCAATGAACTGGCCTCAACTACCCTCTGTGGCGGAGAGTTCCAGAGACCCACCACTCTCTGTGTGGAAAAAGTCTTTCTCATCTCGGTCTTAAAGGATTTCCCCCTTATCCTTAAGCTGTGACCCCTTGTCCTGGACAAACTCCGTACAGACAGCACTGGTAGTCAGGATTGAACCCGGGTCTTTGGCCCGGTGAGGCAGCAGCTCTGTGCCTATGTTTGGTACAAACTGACATCTGCAGTTTAGTTTAGTTTATAGATACATCGCGGAAACAGGCCCTTCGGCCCACCGGGCCCGCGCCGACCAGCGATCACCCGCACACTAACGCTATCCAACACACACTAGGGACAATGTTTACATTTATACAAAGCCAATTAACCTACAACCCTGGACGTCTTTGGGGTATGGGGGAGAAACTGAAGATCTCGGAGAAAACCCACGTAGAACATGTATAAACTCCGTTCAGACAGCACCCGTAGTCGGGATCGAACCTGGGTCTCTGGCGCTACATTCGCTGTAAGGCAAGAACTCTACCGCTGAGCCACCGTTCCATTTGGATATTCTTACACACCGGAGCTGGACATCTTGTCTCAAACACATAGTCATTTGCCAACCTAGATGTTGATGCTCAGAGTTTGGTGATAAATGGGCATTTGTCACCCCCTGGAGCCCATTGCCGGTACGGCAGACAATATCGGTGACTGAAACATTATCCCGGAGAACAAGCTTGTTTGCAGAAACATAACTCCACTCATCTGTGTGTTTTCCCTTCTGTGGGATCGTACTCTCTGTTGACAGGACTTTGGGTGGCTTTGATGTGGTGCAAAATCCTTGCAAAGATGCAAATAGATTTAGAAAGTCCAATCATCTTTGTGAAACATCACAAGACGTCATTTTTCTTATCAGAGTAATGGTAATATTAGTAATAGTCTCTTTTTTGTCATTGTAACATGAACCATGTACAACAAAATTAAAAATGTCAGCCAGTCAGTGCAACATTCAAACCATAAAAGCTAACGATACATGCAAGGTAAAATATTAAAAAAGATAAACAACTAAAATAAATATGAAATATAAAAACAGCCACGCATAAACACCCAACCCTACATCCTTCTGTCGATTTCACAGTGTACCAACCACAGTCCCTTAGTCCCCGCGTTCCTTGGCAGCTACATTTAGTGCCTTTAGAGCAGTGGGGTAAAAACTGTTTTTAAGTCTGTTTCTCCTTGTCCTTGTAGATCTGTACCGTCTGCCTGACGGCAACAGTTCAAACAGGGAGTGTCCGGGGTGGGAAATGTCCTTTATAATATTCTGGGATTTTTTGATGCAGCGGGAACTGTGTAAGTCCTCCAAGGTAAGAAGAGGGCAGCCGACAATCCTCTGGGCGTTGTCAATGGCCCTCTGGAGCGCTTTCCTCTGAGCCGCTGTGCAGCTGGTGTACCACACGCGTACACAGTAGGTTAGGATGCTCTCAATGGAGCACCGATAAAAGGACAGCAGCAGTCTCTGTGTGATGTTATTCTTCCTGAGCACCCTCAGGAAGTGCAGTCTCTGCTGGACCTTTTTCAGCAGCGTAGAGGTGTTCACGCTCCACATCAGGTCCTCCTCAATATGGATTCCCAGGAAGCGGAAATCCGCCACCCTCTCCACACAGTTCCCTCTGATGATTAGTGGTACCATTTCTGTTTTGTTCTTCCTGAAGTCTATTATTATCTCCTTGGTCTTTAAGGTGTTCAGGAGCAGGTTATTTTCTCCACACCACACTGTCAACTGCTCCACCTCATCCCGATAGGCGTACTCGTCCCCCCCGGGGATGAGTCCCACCACCGTAGTGTCATCCGCAAATTTGACAATGGTGTTGCTGTGATGGGCGGAGGTGCAGTCATGTGTGTAGATGGTGTAGAGCAGGGGGTTCAGCACGCAGCCCTGTGGAGAGCCGGTACTGAGGCTCAGGGCCGTGGATGTGTGATGGCCCATTCTGACTCTCTGGCTGCGGCCTGACAGGAAGCTATTTATCCACATGCAGGTGGAGTGTGGAAGTCCCAAGTCCCCCAGTTTGTCCACCAGTTTGTGGGGAAGGATAGTATTAAAAGCAGAGCTGTAGTCCACAAAGAGCATTCGCACATAGCTTCCCCGCTGCTCCAGGTGGGACAGTGCAGCATGGAGAGCTGTGGCTACAGCGTCCTCTGTAGATCTATTCGCTCTGTACGCAAACTGGTGGGAGTCAAAGCTTCGGGGCAGGAGTGATGTGATATGACCTCGGACCAGTTTTTCAAAGCATTTCATCACCACTGGTGTGAGTGCGACTCTCTTATCACAAGATCATAAGTGATAGGTGATAGGAGTAGAATTAGCCATTCGGCCCATCAAGAATATGCCATTCAATCATGGCTGACCTATCTCTCCCTCCTAACCCCATTCTCTTGCCTTCTCCCCATAACCTCTGACACCCGTACTAATCAAGAATCTATTTACAGTAACATTGCCTTAAATATATCCACTGACTGTCTCCACAGCCGTAGGTGGCAAAGAATTCCACAGATTCACCACCCTGTGACTGAAGAAATTTCTCCTCATCTCCTTCCGAAAAGATCGTCCTTTAATTCTGAGGCTGTGACCTCTAGTCCTAGACTCTCCCACTAGTGGAAACATCCACTCCACATCCAATCGGTTCAAGCCTTTCACTATTCTGTACGTTTCAATGAGGTCCCCCCTCATTCTGCTAAACTCCAGCGAGTACAGAAGAATGAGGCCAGTTCATTGGCTATATTTAAGAGGGCGTTAGATGTGGCCCTTGTGGCTAAAGGGATCAGGGGGTATGGAGAGAAGGCAGGTACGGGATACTGAGTTGGATGATCAGCCATGATCACATTGAATGGCGGTGCAAGCTCGAAGGGCCGAATGGCCTACAACTGCACCTATTTTTCTATGTTTCTATGTAATTCTCCTGGGTACACAAAAGGCTGGAGAAATTCAGCGGGTGCAGCAGCATCTAAGGAGTGAAGGAGATAGGCGACGTTTCGGGCCGAAACCCTTCTTCAGAGATTCTCCTTATCCTTTAGCTGTGAAGGGCAGGAATTCTATCCATAATCATTCCAAGAGAGATTGGCATGCAGTAACATTATATTATAGTAGCACCTCATATTTCGCTTGGGTAGTTTACACGCCAGCGGTAGGAACATTGACTTCTCCAATTTCAGGTAGTCCCTGTTTTCTCCCTCCTTCCCCTCCCCTTCCCAGCTCTCCCACAGCCCACTGTCTCCACCTCTTCCTTTCTTCTTCCCACCCCTCCCTACCCCCACATCAGTCTGAAGAAGGGTCTCGACCCGAAACGTTGCCTATTTCCTTCCCTCCATAGATGCTGCCTCACCCGCTGAGTTTCTCCAGCACTTTTGTCTACCTTTGATTTTCCGGCATCTGCAGTTCCTTCTTAAACGTATAGCCATTGGTACTGTATATACAAGGTGGCACAGTGGCTCGGTGGGTAGGTCTGCTGCCTTATAGCACCAGGGAAACGGGTTCGATCCTGACCTTATCTGCTGTCTGTGTGGAGTTTGCACGTTCTCCCTGTGATCACGTGAGTTTCTTCTGCGTGCTCTGTTTTCCTCCCAAATCCCAAAGACGTGCAGGTTTGTAGGTCAATTGGCTTCTGTAAATTGTCCCTGGTGTGTAGGATAGAATTAGTGTACGGGTATTTGCTGGTTGGTGCGGACTTGTTGAGCTGATGGGGCCTGCTTCCACGCTGCATCTCCAAACTAAACTAAACTGCAGGAAAAATGCTCCCGATGTTGGGGGAGTCCAGAACCAGAGGTCACAGTTTTTTGAATAAGAGGTAGACAAAAAATGTTGGAGGAACTGGGCGGGAGAGGCAGCATCTATGGAGAGAAGGAAATAGGTGATGTCGCCTATTCCTTCTCTCCATAGATGCTGCCTCACCTGCTCAGTTCCTCCAACATTCTTGTCTACCTTCGATTTTTCCAGCATCTGCAGTTCTTTCTTAAGAATAAGGCGTAAGCCATTTAGGATTGAAATGAGGAAAAACTTTTTCACCCAGAGAGTTGTGAATCTGTGGAAGTCTCTGCCACAGTTGGCAGCGGAGGCCAATTCACTGGATGTTTTCAAGAGAGAGTTACATTTAGCTCTTGGGGCTAACGGAATCATGGGATATGGGGGAGAAAGCAGGAACGGGGTACTGATTGTGGATGATCAGCCATGATCATATTGAATGGCGGTGCTGGCTCGAAGGGCCGAATGGCTAACACACCTGCACCTATTTTCTATGTTTCTATGTTAACTAAACTTACAGCTTCAGATTCCCCGATGTTGAGTCCGACCTTCTAAATTACTGGGTCAGTTATTGCAGCCTACCCTGACTGAGAGATCGGGCAATGGGAAGAATGGTTGATGTTAGAATTGAGTGGATGGAAAAACGATAACTTCACTGGAAATAAATGAATGGCTGTACGAATTCATGTACGAAACGTAAAAATATTAATCGCAAGGGTTGAACGAGCGAATGAAAAGATAGCGACTCAGTAAATGAATGAAGATGTGAAGCCATTACTGGAGTTAGCGGCAATATAACTGGGTGAATGATTGAATGAATGAAACATGAATGAATTATGTAATGAAGATATTATGATGACATAATTGAGGATGGTAAAAATGAACAGATTTGGGAAGGACCGCTACAATTATGGAATTGATTCGTGGCCTTACTGGCCAGGTGAATTAATATTATCATAACATGATGATAAATAAATGAAAGGATAACAGAATGGAGAGTTATTGAGGGAATAGCCAGCAAGTAAGCAGCACAGTAATAGCCCTGTCCCACAGTACGAGTTCATTCCAAGAGCTCTCCCGAGTTTAAAAAAAAACCAAATTCGTGCAGGAGTAGGCCATTCGGCCCTTCGAGCCTGCACCGCCATTCAATATGATCATGGCTGATCATCCAACTCAGTATCCCGTACCTGCCTTCTCTCCATACCCTCTGATCCCCTTAGCCACAAGGGCCACATCTAACGCCCTCTTAAATATAGCCAATGAACTGGCCTCAACTACCCTCTGTGGCAGAGAGTTCCAGAGACCCACAACTCTCTGTGTGAAAAAAGTCCTTCTCATCTCGGTCCTAAACGATCTCCCCCTTATCCTTAAGCTGTGACCACTTGTCCTGGACCTCCCCAACAATCTTCCTGCATCTAGCCTGTCCAACCCCTTAAGAATTTTGTACGTTTCTATAAGATTCTCTCTCAATCTCCTAAATTCCAGAGAGTATAAACCGAGTCTATCCAGTCTTTCTTCATAAGACAGTCCTGACATCCCAGGAATCAGTCTGGTGAACCTTCTCTGCACTCCCTCCATGGAGACCAGAATGAACGTAGCGGGGACGTCTCTTAGCGCTAACGGCAGGTAGTCGGGAAGACTCACTAACGGCAGGTACGCACGGGAAGACTCCTGAAGATTTTTCAACATGTTGAAAAATGTCCACGAGAGCCCCGAGTACCGACGAGTGGCCATTACCGTAAATCTCCGAGTTCGAATCGGGGCAAACTCGGGAGATCTCTTGGAATGAACTCGTACCGTGGGACAGGGGCTTCAAACTCCCCGAACAAGTGGTGAAAATAAAAATAAAAGAATGGAAGAATTATATAAGAGAAAATGATTAATTATGGTCCTGGGTCAACTGAGGCCGCGGCTGGGGCCTGGGTCGTCGCCATGGAGATGTCCAGAGAGGACCTCATCGATACGAGACGACACAATGGAACTTTATTCATCCCTGCAGGTAAAACCGTCTGCCGACAGTCACAACACACAACAAGGTACGCGAAAACATGAAATTAAAATTATATTAAAAGTGAAAAAAAGAAAAGAAAAAGATAGGCAGCTGCCTTTACCGGATATCCCCTGGCAGAGGATTGAAAAACTAGGGTGTTCCCCACCCCCCCCCCCTTCGAGAATCTATCTCTCTCCGCTTTGAAAATATCCATTGAGTTGGTCAGCATCTGCAGTTCCTTCCTACACTAATCCATCCACAGGGACCATACTTTCTCCATCGACAATTATTTAACTCTCATGATGCCTTGATGCGTTTTTGTGAGCTAGTTGAATGCAGAAAGACAGCGATAGCATCTTGTCAGAAGATTTGAGTTGAGACCAGAGAGTTGTGCGTCTGTGGGATTCTCTGCCACAGGATGTCTTCAAGAAAGAATACACGTTGGCGCAGCGGTAGAGTTGCTGCCTTACAGCGCTTGCTTGCAGCGCCGGAGACCCCTGGTTCGATCCCGACTACGGGCGCTGTCTGTACAGAGTTTGTACGTTCTCCCCGCGACCTGCGCGGGCTTTCTCCGAGATCTTTCGGTTTCCTCCCACACTCCAAAGACGTACAGGTACATTGGTTAATTGGCTTGGTAAATGTAAAAGTTGTCCCTAGTGGGTGTAGGATAGTGTTAATGTGCGGGGATCGCTGGTCGGCGCGGACCCGGTGGGCCGAGTGGGCCTGTTTCCGCGCCGTATCTCTAGATACAGTGCGGAAAGAAATGTATTTAGTAAGAGCTAAATCTAATAAAGAATTAGATTTAGCTCTTAAGGCTAACGGAATGAAGGGATATGGGGAGAAGGCAGGAACGGGGTACTGATTGTGGATGATCAGCCACGATCACATTGAATGGCGGGGCTGGCTCGAAGGGCCGAATGGCCTATCTACTATGTTTCAATGGGTTAGAAGCAAGCATTGACTCAATCCAAGATATGAGCCAATCCTGCAATGTATGAGTGTCGTCACTAGAGGGCGGTCCTCTATGAAGCATCTTTTGTGACTGAATTGTCACGACGTTCCTGTATCGCAGTCACGTGCATTTATTTCCTTTATTCTGCGCATTGCACTGGTTTTAAAAAAATCTATGGGGGGGGGTTCAGTGTTTTTTCTCTTCACAACTAAAGGGTGGCAGAGCGGGTAGAGCTGCTGCCTCACAGCGCCAGAGACCCGGGTTCAAACCTGACATCGGCTGCTGTCTGTGTGGAGTTTGTACGCTCCCCCTTGAGACCGCGTGGATTTGCTCCGGGTGCCTCCCACATCTCAATGATGTGCGGGTTTGTAGGTTAACTGGCCCTCTGTAAAACTGCCCCATAGTGTGTAGGGAGTTGGTGGGTAGTGGGATAGCATGGAACTAGTGTGAATGGGTGATCGATGGTCGGCATGGACCCGGTGGGCCGAAGGGCCTGTTCCCATGCTGTATCTCCAAACCAAACTATTGCGGTCACTTATAGAAGCTAGGGCGTTGCTGGGAATCTCTGCCATGTAAAACCTAACCTTGTGTTTCACCTTGAATTGAATTTCACATTCACCTTTGATGACATTGAATGTCATGTCGACATCTTTGATTTGAACATTGGACAATAGACAATAGGTGCAGGAGTAGGCCATTCGGCCCTTCGAGCCAGCACTGCCATTCAATGTGATCATGGCTGATCATCCACAATCAGTACCCCGTTCCTGCCTTCCCCCCATATCCCCTGACTCTGCTATCTTCAAGACCCCAACCTAGCTCTCTCTTGATAGTATCCATAGAACCGGCCTCCACCGCCCTCTGAGGCAGAGAATTCCACAAGACTCACCACTCTCTGTGAGAAAAAGTGTTTCCTCATCTCCGTTCTAAATGGCTTACTCCTTATTCTGAAACTGTGGCCCCTGGTTCTGGACTCCCCCAACATCGGGAACATGTTTCCTGCCTCTAGCATATCCAAACCCTTAATAATCTTATACGTCTCAACGCCGGTTCCCATGAAAGACATTCCCGGGTCTAACAATAACCCCAGGTCCATCCCCTGACACCGCGATCAGTAACGATGTCAGGAGTTATGGGGAGAAGGCAGGAGAATGAATGAATAAGTTGATTGGCCAAGTATTCACATACAGGGAATTTGCCTTGGTGCTCCGCCCACAAGTGACAACATGACATACAGTGACAGTTCGGATTGACGCATAAAACATTAAACATTATTAATAAAACATTATCGATTAAACTTGTGAATTAAATAAAATACCAGAGCAAAAGGAGGCTACAGATTTTTGGCTGTTGAGTAGAGCTGCTACTCGTGGATAAAAGCTGTGTTTATGTCTGGCTGTGGCAGCTTTGACAGTCCGGAGTCGCCTTCCAGAGGGAAGTGATTCAAAGAGTTTGTGGCCAGGGTGAGAGGGGTCAGAGATGATCTTGCCCGCTCACTTCCTGGCCCTTGCAGTGTACAGTTCATCAATGGAGGGAAGGTTGCAGCCAATAACCTTCTCAGCTGATCGGACGATTCGCTGCAGCCTCCGGGTGTCGTGCTTGGTGGCTGAGCCAAACCAGACCATGATGGAGAATGGGGTTGAGAGGGAGAGATAGAAGGTGGGATAACATAGAACTATGGGTGACCGATGGTCAGTGTCTACTCGATGGGTCGAAGGGCCTGTAGCAAAGCTGTATCTTTCAATCAACCATAGTTGCTGAGGTCAGTCTTGTGCAGTGTTCAAGAGCCCGTAGTTGCTGCCTTACAGTGCTTGCAGCGCCGGAGACCCGGGTTCGATCCCGACTACTGGCGCTGTCAGTACGGAGTTTGTACGTTCTCCCCGTGACCTGCGTGGGTTTTCTCCGAGATCTTCGGTTTCCTCCCACACTCCAAAGACGTGCAGGTTTGTCGGTCCAAAGGTTTCAAAGGTCTTTTATTGTCACGTGTACCAATTAAGGCTGAGTGATATGTGAATTACCACACAGCATTATGGAAAAAAAAAAGCAACAAGACACACACCTACATCAAAGTTAATATTAAACATCCACCACAGTGGATTCCCCACATTCCTCACTGTGTTGGAAGGCAATAAAGTCCAATCTTCTTCCTCAGGTTTGTGGGTTGGGGTGGGAGATTGCAACCTTCACGTGGTCCGCCCTGTTTCGACTAATGCAATCAACTCGACGTGCACAAACGGAAGATCAAATAGAACAAGTTGTCCAACAACTTTAGGCCGTGCACGCCACACGAAAGAAGAAGTAGGTAGATTGGCTTGGTACAAGTGTAAACTGTCCCTAGTGTGCGTAGGATAGCGTTAGTGTGCGGGGATCGCTGGTCGGCACGGACTCGGTGGGCCGAAGGGCCTGTTTCCGCGCTGTATCTCTAAACTGAACTAAACTAACCTAAGGTAGACAAAAATGCTGGAGAAACTCAGCGGGTGAGGCAGCGTCTATGGAGCGAAGGAATAGGTGACGTTTCGGGTCGAGACCCTTCTTCAGACCAACCTAATCTCTGGGCACAGCTGGAACAGCTGGTATAAGGCAGTGTGTTAACTGTCTTCCTATCCAGAATGCATTGACCAATTTGGATAGAATTCCAATTTTGGTTTAAAGTAATGAATCTTTAAAGCCAATAATATTTCTCCTTCATACTTTCACAAATTATTCACCTGGCAAGAGAGTTGCCGTTTACCCTGTTACAAGAGAAATGTGAATCTCATGGTCCAGTTCAGATCTTAAATCTTAAGTCTATTGAAAGTATTTAAACAGGGCCTTCAATTATTAACCTCGTGGACTTACTGCGTCACAGCGCCAGAGACCCGGGTTCCATCCTGACCTTGAGTGCTGTCTGTGTGGAGTTTGCACGTTCTCCCTGTGACCGCGTGGGGTTTTCTCCGGGTGCTCTGGGTTTCCTCCCACATCCCAAAGGCGTGGGGTTTTGTAAGTTTGAGTTTGGTCGTTTATTGTCACGTGCACCGAGGTACGGTGAAGAGCTTTTTGTTGCGTGCTAACCAGTCAGCGGAAAGACAATACGTGATTACAGTCCAGCCGTCTACAGTGTACAGATACATGAGAAGGGAATAAGAGTTAGTGCAAGGTAAAGCCAGTAAAGTCCGATCTAAGATAGTATTGGCCTCTGCAAATTGTCCCCGGTGTATAGGGAGTGGATGAGAAAGTGGGACAACCTAGAACTAGCGTGGACAAAAATGCTGGAGAAACTCAGCGGGTGAGGCAGCATCTATGGAGCGAAGAAAATAGGCAACGTTTCTGATCGAAACCCTTCTTCAGACTAGTGCCTGACTAAGAAATAGTGTGAACGGGTGATCGATGGTCGGCGTGGACTCGGTGGGCTGTTTCCATGCTGCATCTCCAAACTAAACTGTAAAAAACTCATGATGTAACTTTGTGAGCTTTGTGGCTTATTGCCTCAATTGCAGTGTTTAAGAAAGAACTGCAGATGCTGGAAAAATCGAAGGCAGATAAAAATGCTGGAGAAACTCAGCGGGTGAGGCAGCGTCTATGGAGCGAAGGAATAGGTTTCCTCGATGTAAAGATGTAAAAATTGTCCCTAGTGGGTGCAGGGTAGTGTTAGTGTGTGGGGATCGCTGGTCGGCACAGACCCGGTGGGCCGAAGGGCCTGTTTCCACGCTGTATCTGAAAACGAGGGCCAATTTACACATACAGCAAGCTAATTAACCTGCAAACCTGCACGTCTTTGGAGTGTGGGAGGAAGATCTCGGAGAAAGCCCAGGCAGGTCACGGGGAGAACGTCCAAACTCCATACAGACAGCGTCCGTAGCCGGGATCGAACTCGGGTCTCCGGCGCTGCAAGGCAGCAACTCTACCGCTGCGCCACCGTGCCGCTCAAGTCTAACTTAATCGAAAATTGCCCTTGAGGGATTGAAACGGACCAACAAGCCCTAAGCAGCTCGTTTCAATGTGCATCCTAAATTAGAAGCCAAGGAATAGATTTGAATAAAACGCTGGTCGTGGGATGAAGAATTAACATAATCATGTGGGAAGAGAGAGGAAAAATAGACATTTAAAAAAGCAATAGAATTATTGCGTCACAGGCCCATTGACACTGCTATAACATGGAAAAAATGAAGGCGTTAGATTTTCAAAAGGACGGACATGCGACTGGTTATGACCTTCCTGGACTGTTGCCTCTGGAGACGAACATAAAGCAGAATTAATTGAACGGCTATAAGACCAATGGGGGGAAAAAAATATATATTTTGGCAAGAATCGAAACATTTTGCAAATCGGAAATTCCAAAGCTAATGTGGAGAAGGCAGGATATTTCACATCCTGCTGTGTCTGTGCCATTTTGAGAAATTACTTTGGGCGCGATTTGTTTTTTATTTTTAGTACAATCATTTAAACACTTTCGACCTGAAAATTCTGCGACTTGCATTGTATTAAGCTTTCAATTTCCCCAAATTGATAGGGAGAGGAGGCTCCCGTTAATGTATGGGGATTGAAGCAAATGATTAGATTTTCTCAGCATCGTTGCCACAGGGCCAATTTCATCGTCTGCTTTATCTAATTATTGTGCTTGCATTCTAATAGAATACCAGCAATTTGTCCTGAACTCGGAAAGCTAATTGACATTGTTGTTACCACTTCATGTATGGGAGAGCCACTAGCTGTAATACACAATAGACAACAGACAATAGGTGCAGAAGTAGGCCATTCAGCCCTTTGAGCCAGCACCGCCATTCAATGTGATCATCCACATTCAGTACCCCGTTCCTGCCTTCTCCCCAATATCCCCTGATTCCGCTATCATTAAGAGCCCTATCTAACTCTCTCTTGAAAGCATCCAGAGAACCGGCCTCCACCACCCCCTGAGGCAGAGAATGTCAGATTACTATAATTTCAAAGATAGACGCAAAAAGCTGGAGTAACTCAGCGGGACAGGCAGTATCTCTGGAGAGAAGGAAGGGGTGACGTTCTCGGGTCGAGACCCTTCTTCGGACTTACTTTAATTTCAGGTGGGGAAAGAAGGATGGATACGAGATCTAGCCTTGTTCACTTGAATGTCAAGGGGGTGGTACCTGCATCCGGTACCTTCCTGAGTGATTACAGCACAGGTAGCTCAGTCAGGTCCATTTTTCATCATGAAGTCACAGAGTCAGAACTATTCCCCCAGGGTGGAAATGGCCAACACCAGAGAGCATAGTTTAGTTTAGAGGTACAGCGCGGAAACACGGGGTCCGCGCCGACCAGCGATCCCCGCACACTAACACTATATCCACACACTAGGGACAATTTGTACATTTACACCGAGCCAATCAACCTACAAACCTGTACGTCGTCGGAGTGTGGGAGGAAACCGAAGATCCCGGAGAAAACCCACGCAGGTCAAGGGGAGAACGTGCAAACTCCGTACAGACAGCGCCCGTAGTCGGGATCGAACCTGAATCTCCAGTGCTGCATTCGCTGCAAGGCAGCTGGTCTACCGCTGCGCCACTCTCGGCTATAAGGTGTGAGAGGCAAAGTTTAAAGGAGATGTCCAGGGCAGGGTGGGGATGAGGGGTGATCTTGTAGATCTTGTACAAAATCACAAGAGGATTAGATTGGGTCGACGCACTTGCCCAGAGTAGGGGAATCTAAAACATCCTCTCCACATCCACTCTATCGATGCCTTTCGTTATTCTGTAAGTTTCATTGAGGTCCCCCCCTCAACCTTCTAAACTCTGCCACGTTGATTTGCAGTTATTGTTTGCAGCCTGACTGTGGGAAACCAGTGGAGGGGATGACAAGGTTATTTTTAACAAACGTTTTATTGTCTGGCCTTATTTATAGTCGCTTCCCCACGCCTGTCTGTATGAGTCCTCCAGACTCGGAAACAGTTCAGAGTCTCACAGCGTAGAAACAGGGCCTTTGGCCCAATTTCCCACCCGGTCACTCCCTCTTCTCCTCTCTCTCATCGGGCAAGAGGTACAGAAGTGTGAAAATGCACACCTCCAGATTCAGGGGCTGTTTCTTCCCGGCTGTTATCAGGCAACTGAACTGTCCTCTCACCAACTAGAGAGTGGTCCTGACCTCCCATCTACCTCGTTGGAGACCCTCGGACTATTTTTAATTGAACTCTGCTGGACATTATCTTGTGCTAAACGGTGTACTCTTTAGGGGCCTGTCCCACTTGGGCCATTTTTCAGCGGGCTGCCGGTGACTGTAAAGTTCGTGGCACTCGCCCGAAAAACCGGGAACTGGAACGGACACGCACAGACACAGACACAGACACAGACACACATCGCAAAGGCGGGGGCCAGGGCAAGCGGGGGGGAGCGCAGTCTGAAATTCACACGGTGCAAAGCCAAGTTGATACAGACACACACCGCGATGAACAGGAAGGTTAAGACGGCTAGCACAGTGTACGGTAAGACCTTTAAAAGAGTGGGGGTAGGGGAGAAGGAGTGGAGACATTTTTAAGAAGCCAGGCAACTTTTAATAAGCCAGAGATACACGGCGGTGAAGTTCGGCGGACATTTAACATTACCGGTCAGTTCTCCTTGGTTCTGAAAACTCGTGCTTACGTTTTATTTCCTCAATGAGCCAATGAAAATGCCCGGTCAACAAAGGCGATGAACTAAAACTACCTCGACTACCCACAACTACCTGGTGACCACACTACAACCGCACCCACGACAACAGGATTATCGATTTTCTCCATGGCGATCAATGTTTGACGCACAAAATGTTTCAACACATGTTTGAAAGATTTGCGGCGACCAGACTGAGGCCGCGACTTGTTGCCCGAATGCGGGAAGTCCTCGCGACCGTGAAGGAGACTCGCCTGAGATCACTAGCGACCATGTGGCGAGCTTGTGGCGAGCGCAGTCTCTCCTGCACTCGCCTAAAAAGTTGCCTAAGTGGGACAGGCCCTTGACCCTGTATCTGTGGACGGCTCGACTGTAATCATGTATAGTCTTCCCACTGACTGGAAGTCCAGAGTTACGAGTATTAAATTGTCGTATGTCCCAGATAGAGCAATGGAGTCCTTACTCGCTGCAGCACAACAGAATATGCAAACATAATAAATAATATAACAAAAACTCATAAAAATAAGAACAAACAATAACAGTGCAATAATAATAATCTATTATAGTTCAAAGCTTATGAGGTTCGTTGTGTTCAATAGCCTGATGGCTGTAGAGAAGAAGCTGTTCCTGAACCTGGACGTTACAGTTTTCAGACTCCTGTACCTTCTTCCCGATGGCAGCGGAGAGATGAGTGTGTGGCCAGGATGGTGTGGGTCCTTGATGATGCTGGCTGCCTTTTTGAGGCAGCGACTGCGATAGATCCCTTCGATGGTGGGGAGGTCAGAGCCGGTGATGGACTGGGCAGTTGTCAGAACTTTTTGCAGTCTTTTCCGCTCCTGGACGTTCAAGTTGCCGAACCAAGCCACGATGCAACCGGTCAGCAAGCTCTCTACTGTGCACCTGTAGAAGTTAGAGAGAGTCCTCTTTGACATACCGAATCTCCGTAAGCTTTCACTAATTCTTAGTACACGTGACAATAAACTAAACTAAATAGACAATAGGTGCAGGAGTAGGCCATTCGGCCCTTTGAGCCAGCACTGCCATTCAATGTGATCATGGCTGATCATCCCCAATCAGTACCCCGTTCCTGCCTTCTCCCCATATCCCCTGACTCCGCTATCTTTAAGAGCCCTATCTAGCTCTCTCTTGAAAATATCCAGAGAACCGGCCTCCACCGCCCTCTGAGGCAGAGAATTCCACAGATTCACAACTCTCTGTGAGAAAAAGTGTTTCCTCGTCTCCGTTCTAAATGGCTTACTCCTTATTCTTAAACTGTGGCCCCTGGTTCTGGACTAAACTAAACTAAACTTAACTAATCATCCGATTAAGGCAGCATCTATGATGCGAAGGAATAGGTGACGTTTCGGGTCGAGAGCCTTCTGGGTCGAGACCCGAAACGTCACCTATTCCTTCGCTCCATAGATGCTGCCTCACCCGCTGAGTTTCTCCAGCATTTTTATCTACCTTCAATTTTCCAGCATCTGCAGTTCCTTCTTAAACTTAACTTAACTTAAACTAAACTGAACTCATCTTGCCCATGTAGACCATCTAGACTAGTCCCACCTGCCCATGTTTGACCCTTACCCCTCTAAACCTATCCTATGCAGGTCTTGTTGCCCTCTGGTGTCAGGCTAGTGTATGATGGTTTCCATCAGCTGGGTGATGTCTGATTCACCTCGACCCCATTCCCATGCCGTGCTGTTCACTCTACACCCCCATCCCCCACCAGGATGGTCTCAAGCCCTCCGGTTCTTCCTCGACCAGAGGAGCAACCCATACCCGTCCACTGACACCCTCCTCTGCCTAGCGGAGTTGGTCCTTACCCTCAATAACTTCTCTTTTGACTCCTCCCATTTCCTCCAAACACAAGGCGTAGCTATGGGCACACGCACGGGCCCCAGCTACGCTTGCCTCTTTGTCGGGCACGTTGAACAATCTTTGTTCTCGGCGTACCAGGGCCTCATTCCTGACCTCTACCTCCGTTACATCCACGACTGCTTTGGTGTCACCTCCTGCACCCACACACAACTGACTGACTTCATCCATTTCACCACCAACTTCCATCCGGCAAACCATTCTGAAGAAGGGTCTCGACCCGAAACGTCGCCTATCTCCTTTGCTCCTTGGATGCTGCTGCACCCGCTGAGTTTCTCCAGCCTTTTGTGTACCCTCATGCTGTTCTATATTCTGTGATGTTTCCTCTTGTGGGAGAATCCAGAACCAGCGAGTCACTTTAAAAAATAAGGGGTCAAAACTGAAGTGATTTCTATTTTGCCTCTCAGCAGTTTGTGGGTCTTTACAAATCTCTTGCTCAGCGGAAGCAGAGTCTTTATGAAAGTTAAAGCAGATAGATTTTC
The DNA here is from genome assembly GCA_963514005.1 of Raja brachyura. The sequence goes on along the minus strand of OY740801.1, from coordinate 3,399,238 downwards.
AGTGAGTGGGCAGATTAACCAGATGAAGAAGAACGTGGAGCTAAGGTTACAATCAAATCAGTTATCTTTAGATTTTATAGATACAGGCCCTTTGGCCCACTGAGTCCATGCCATCCCTTACACAAGCACTATCCTACACACCAGAGACAATTTTATAATTTTACCAAAGCCAATTAATCTACAAACCTGCACGTCTTTGGAGTGTGGGAGGAAGCCAGAGCACCCGGGGAAAGCACACTCGGGTCACGGGGAGAACGTGCAAACTCCATACAGACAGCACGCGTAGTCAGGTTCAACCCTGGGTCTCTGGCGCTGTGATATTCAGACAGGTACATGGATACGATAGAGTGAGAGACACAAGCTGGTCGGACTAGTGTAGATGGGGCATGTTGGTCGGCGTGGGCAAGTTGTGCCGAAGGGCCTGTTTTGCACTGTGTGACTGTGTTTGGCTTGATCACTCTAAGTGATAGGTGGATACAGGTGGGGGAGGGGGATGGGGTTTGATTGGCAGATGGGTGGAGTAAGTGACAAAGGCTGGAGATGATCGGTGAGGCAAGTGGGTCACTGATGTCTTTTGCTCAGTATTCCAGCATCTGCAGTTTGTCATGTCTCCAGGGTTGAAACCCAGCTCTTTTTTGCAATCTCATTACTTTTCTAATTAGCTCCACAAAAACATAATTGGTGCACTGTTGGATATTTAGCATATTTCTCAATGCTGTGGCATCTAACCTCATAATGGTTTCATGGCCATGAAATATAACATTGCGTTCGCTGTAGATTTTTGTTAGAATATGAAACCTTTGAAAAAATACTAATGGGTGCCTGAAGACATGGAAAATGTAATGTTTGTTGCTGTACTCAGAAATGTCTTTAGAGAACTCCCTATTATGTAGCAAATATTATTTTAGGTATTTGGCCTCACCTGAGGGTAAAATGCTTGAAGAATATTTTCTTTGAGAAGTTGTTTGAATGACTTAATTAGTTCCACTTTGCGGAGAAATTTGCATTTTGACTGCAGTTATTATGTATTCCAGTGACAGACAACACATTTGCAGATCAGGCAGTTGACTGCAGTATTTGCAATGGTGCTCGAATACATTAATTGAGACAACTGGCCCTTTGCACTCTCGGTAATTTGGTGGGTTTAGAATGTCACAATGAAGCAAGCACGAAGAAAGTTGCCTCCGCTCGGTCCGCAATAACCAACCTGATCTCCCGGAGGCCCAACACTTCAACTCTCCCTCCCATTCCCAATCCGACCTTTCTGTCCTGGGCCTCCTCCATGGCCAGAGTGAGTCCCACCGTAAATTGGAGGAGCAGCACCTCAGATGTCGCTTGGGTAGTTTACACCCCAGCGGTATGAACGTTGAATTCTCCAATTTCAGGTAGTCCTTGCTTTCTCCCTCCTTCCCCTCCCCTTCCCAGCTCTCCCTCAGCCCACTGTCTTCGCCTCTTCCTTTCTTTTTCCCACCCCCGCATCAGTCTGAAGAAGGGTCTCGACCCGAAACGTCACCTATTCCTTCGCTCCATAGATGCTGCCTCACCCGCTGAGTTTCTCCAGCATTTTTGTCCACCTGAGATATTCTGGTCGATCACATTGCAGGCTTTGGATAAGTGTATCTGCGTATTCTAAGTGTGTGGGAAAGAACTGCAGATGCTGGTTTAAATCGCTCGCTTAAATCTGAGATTCCTCCTGCTCTCTGACTCGACGGCCACGTTTTAATGCAGACCCGCGACCACTGCCAAGTTTCATTTTGTGTCTCTCTGCATATTCTAAGTCGAGAAGGATGAGCGGGTATCTCATTGAAACTGACGGAATAGTGGAAGACTTGGATAGAGTGGATGTATCCACTAGTGGGAGAGGCTAGGAACCAGAGGTCACAGCCTGAGAATTAAAAGACGTTCCTTGAAGAAGGAGATGAGGAGGAATTTCTTTAGTCAGAGGGTGGTGAATCTGGGGAATTCACTGCCACAGACGACTGTGGAGGCTAAGTCAGTGTATATTTTTAAAGTGGAGATTGATAGATTCTTGATTTGTAACGGAGTTAGGGGTTATGGGGAGAAGGCAGAATGAGGTTGCGGGAAAGATCGATCAGCCACGATTGAATGGCGGAGTGGACTTGATGGGCCGAATGATTGTAACATGGTTGTCATCATGCCATTATGTTGAAGTTGACCCTACCACCCATTTTTCTGATGTTCAGACCCCACCCTCTGGTATCATGCGCATTCATTGTGGATCCAGAGAAAAATGCTGACCAAATTGCTCTTGAAATGGCAATCTCTCTTCCTCTTATCTGCACCCAGATCTCCTTTGGAGCCCTATGCAGCTATGTGGTTGGACCACACTAGGAGAAGACCACACTAGGAGAGGACTACACTAGGAGTGGACCACATTGGAGGGCCTCTTGTCCTCTCCATATCCACTCCATCCGAGCATTTCAATGAGGTCCCCCCTCATTCTTCTGAACTCCAGCAAGTACAGGCCCAGTGCTGACAAATGCTCATCATAGGTTAACCCACTCATTCCTGGGATCGTTCTTGTAAACCTCCTCTGGACCCTCTCCAGAGCCGGCACACCCTTCCTATGACATGGTGCCCAAAATTGTTCACAAGATTCCAAATGAGGCCCGACCAGCGCCTTATAGAGCTCAGCGTTGCATCCCTGTTTTTGTATACAAGCCCTTTTGAAATAAATGCTAGCATTGAGTCTGCTTTCTTTGCTGCTGACTGAGTCTACAAGTTGACCACTAAGTTTGTTGATTTCAAAAGGCATGAGTACAAAGGGAATGGAAAGATTCGCGGAGAGGCTGAGAAGAGGTTTTTGAACTGTGTGGAGTATGAATATTGACACAAATACCAAGTTATTGTACAAGTATGTGGGTGTATAACCACGGGTATGTATCTTCTCCGTGGTCCTGAGATCCTGAGAGCGATGCCGTCTGGAGTGATGCTCCTGGTAGGGCCACCCATGGCGGTAAGGTCGAGGGGAGGTCTCTGACAAAGAGCGATCCGACCAAGACCTCAACGGTGGAACAGGCGGAGGACGATGGCTGACCTTAGTGGAGCGTCACAACGGCTGGGAAGGCGGATGAAGGCTGCAGCAGAAAAGGGTCTCCGGTCGTCGTGGACTCCATGCCACTGGATCCTGACCCAGATCTGTCAAGGACCCCACGTGGGGTGGCTGTCTGTGCACCAGTCTCCCCACGTTAAACAAAGTCACGCACGGGCATCCCCCAACCCTGGTCAGCCATGACCGACGGGGGCCTAAGAACTACAGTAGTGTTTCTATTCCTCCCCAAGATTCAACACATTGTGCAGGCCTGCTATATGTACCGTGTGAGCAGGGAAGCACAGTTTTATGCAAAGTATATAATTTCTAACAAGAGTATGAAATTGAAAGAATTGAAAAGAAGATACAGTCTTTAGTTTAATTTAGTTTAGTTAAGAGGTACAGCACGGAAACAGGCCCTTCGGCCCACCGAGTCCGCGCCGACCAGCGATCCCCGCCAACTAACACTATCCTACACACACTAGGGACATTCATACCAAGCCAATAAACCTACAAACCTGCACGTCTTTGGAGTGTGGGAGGAAACCGAAAGATCTCGGAGAAAACCCACGCAGGTCACGGGGAGAACGTACAAACTCCCTACAGACAGCGCCCGTAGTCGGGATCGAACCCGGGTCTCTGGCGCTGTAAGGCAGCAACTCTACCGCTGCGCCGCCGTTATTGCTTGAAGAGTTACTTATTTCCCTTGCAATAAACGGGCAATGATTCATTCTAATCCCCAGCTCTTTAATAAGAGCGTTCTTGATGTGCAATGGGATGATCTGAACTCAGATTAAAATATTGGTCCTGAAAAAATCTCTCTGCTGATTTCATATCTGGATTTTGCAGTTTCAATGCTATTGAAGAGATTCTTTGAAGAACCCTTTTGATAGCTGTTTGTGAACATTCTGTTTGTTTGGATGCTTCTTACCATTACTTGAAAGCTTCTCCAGTTAATTCACTGAACTGGTACTGAAACGCCAGACACGTCGCCAGATCCACGATAATTTTCCCCTGCAAACGTCCTAATGCATTGCCTCCTTATTGAAGATGCCCTGTTAAGATAGCTGATGTGATGATTCTTTATTTAAATATAATTTTTTACCTATACTAAATAAATTATCTAAGAATATTCTATATTGGAGAACACTACCTATCTCAATGATAGGTAGAATTAATGCGATAAAAATGATTTTTCTCCCACAATTATTATATTTATTTCAAATGATCCCGATATATCTTTCTAAGAATTTTTTTAAAAAGGTTGACTCTATAGTCACTAATTTTATTTGGGACTATAAAAGCCATAGAATAAATAAAAAATATTTATGTAAATCGAAAATTAATGGAGGTTTAACATTACCTAATTTTATATATTATTACTGGTCAGTTAGTATTAAGAATATGATCTTTTGGTGGGTTGAACTGGATGAAAATCCAAACTGGTTACTTATGGAAAAGGAAGACTGCTTACCGTATGAAATCAGTTCCATATTATTTTCTAAAATTAAAATATTTAAGAAAATTTATCGTGAAAACCCAATAATTAATAGTGAAATTAATATTTGGAGACAGTTAAAAAGAACGTTAAAACTAGAAGATATCCCATTAGTTCTTCCCATTGTTAATAATGTAAGTTTTAAACCATCCCTGGAAAATTTAGGATTCTTACAATGAAAAAATAAAGGGATTAATAAGATCAGTGACCTTTACAGGGACAATCTGTATCTTTCATTTAAAGAAATACAGGAAATATATGGACTACACTCTAAACACTACTTCAGATATCTACAAATAACTGACTACATTAAAACAACTGCACAGGAATATAAAAAGAGAAAGACGGGAATTCTAGATGAATGCTTAAATAAACACCCAAACACGGAAAAATTAATATCATACATTTATAATATTTTATTAGAAAATGATATACCCAATACGGAAAAGTACAGACAACTATGGGAAAATGAAATAGGTGAAACAATCGAACCCGATATCTGGGATGAAAGTTTACGATATATACATAATTGTTCATTAAATTCTAGACACTCTCTGATACAATTCAAAGTTTTACATAGATTGCATTTTTCAAAATCTAAATTACATAGAATGTTTTCTAATGTATCTCCTATATGTGACAAATGCCAATACCCAGAAGCTAATTTAACACATTCTTTTACAACTTGTATAAAAATTACGAATTTTTGGTTGGAAATATTTAAGGTAATCTCGAATGTTGTAAATAAGAATCTAGTTCCAGACTCAAAATTAATAATATTGGGAATATTAGAAAGGGATCAATTACTCACGACAGCACAAAGAACTTTCATAGATTATAGTTTAATAATTGGTAAAAAATTAATTTTACAATTTTGGAAAGGCCCCATACCCCCTACAATCAAATTGTGGATTTCAGGAATGGCGGAGACTTTACACTTGGAAAGAATAAGACTTGCACTTTTAGGCAAGTTAGACCAATTTAATCTGATTTGGTCTCCATTCCTTGAATATCTTAAGTGGCCAATATGACTCGGTTTGTGGACCTGATCGAGACCTGAACGAAGGATTGAGCGAAGAATAATACATTATTGATCACGGATATATTATTATATAAATACTGTTTGTATAATATACCACTGTTATTTTATTTACTTTTTTCTTTTGGTTATTTTATAACTATCTTTATGTTAATCATTTTTCACCCTTTCCTACTTTTCACTATATAAAAAAAACTACAATAAAATGTTTAGAAGTATATATAAGAAAATATGGTAATTATTACCTATCTCTTTATCAAGAACGTTGTTTTTATATGTACTTATACTTGTACTTACACCTGTACTTATACTTCTAATAAAAATTATTCAACAAAAAAGATAGCTGATGTGAATATTTGCAATGCAGCGAGTGATTTAATTCAGTGCACAACACTTCTGTTTAACGAGTAATATCTGGAATTAATAACCAAAGGCGTGAAGCCCCTGTCCCACGGTACGAGTTCATTCCAAGAGTTCTCCCGAGTTTGCCCCGATTCGAACTCGGAGATTTACGGTAATGGCCACTCGTTGGTACTCGGGGCTCTCGTGGGCATTTTTCGACGTTGAAAAATCTTCACGAGTCTTCCCGAGTTTACCTGCCGTTAGCAAGTCTTCCCAACTACCTGCCATTAGCGTTACGAGCCGCTAAGAGACGTCCCCGAGCTCCAACGTACCCGCTACGTCCATTCTCCGTGCTTACCCTGAGCTTAATTTTTTTTAAACTCGGGAGAGCTCTTGGAATGAACTCGTTCCGTGGGACAGGGCTAATAGTCCTTAAAGTCACAAAAACCACACTCCCCACCATTGTAGATGTAGCCCAGTCCATCACACAGACCACACTCCCCACCATTGACTCTATCTACACCTCACGCTGTCTCAGAAAAGCAGCCGACATCATCAAAGACGTGTCCCTGTCCCTGTCCCACCCCGGTCATTCCTTCGTCTCCCCGCTCCCGTCCGGCAGACGGTACAGGAGCTTGAAAGCGCGCACCACCAGGCTCGGGAACAGCTTCTTCCCCTCTGTTATCAGGCTTCTGAACGGTCCTTCCATAAGCTAAGGTGCTGTCCGATTCACCTCTACCCCATTGTGGACATTGTACTTTGTCTGTGGAACTGATGCGCTACAATGCTGAGAACTATATCCTGCACTCTGTATCTTCCCCTTTGCTCCACCTGTTGTACTGGAGTTGATTGTATTTACGTTTGGTGAACTGATAGCCTGCAAACCAAAGCGTTTAGATGTAGCTCGGTACACAAGACATGAATAAGCCTAATCTTCAATCTAATTTTCCACTGGTGACTTTTAAATAAGTCCAGTCTAAATTACAGCTCACAAGATATATCTGGCAGTATCAAATGGTTGGATATTTCAGAGATCATTAAGAGTGAAGAGTGTTTAATATGTTCTGAAAACAGAAAAATGGAATTCTTACTTGCAGCAGCACAACAGGCCTGTGAACACTGAAAGCACAGTGTGTGGACAATAAACCAAACGTCAATAGACAATAGGTGCAGGAGTAGGCCATTCGGCCCTTCAAGCCAGCACCGCCATTCAATGTGATCATGGATGATCATCCACAATCAGTTCCCCGTTCCTGCCTTCTCCCCATATCCCCTGACTCCGCTATCTTTAAGAGCCCTATCCAGCTCTCTCTTGAAAGTATCCAGAGAACCGGCCTCCACCGTCCTCTGAGGCAGAGAATTCCACAGACTCACAACTCTCTGTATTTCCTCATCTCTGTTTTAAATGGCTTACCCTTTATTCTTAAACTGTGGCCCCTGGTTCTGGACTCCCCAAACATCGGGAACATGTTTCCTGCCTCTAGCGTGTCCAAACCCTTAATAATCTTATGGGTTTCAACAAGATCCCCTCTCATCCTTCTAAACTCCAGAGTGTACAAGCCCAGCCGCTCCATTCTCTCAACATATGACAGCCCCGCCATCCCGGGAATTAGCCTGGTGAACCTACGCTGGGCTCCCTCAACAGCAAGATACATTAGTATCCTGTGCCAAACAAAACCTGACGTCCTTATGGCAACTGAAGACAAGTCCTTGGTTGATAGTTGAGGTCAGAGTTGTGCAGTGTTCTGGAGGCTGATGGTTGTTGGGAAGAAGCTGTTCTTGAACCTGGAGGTCACGGTTTTCAGGCTCCTGTACCTTCTTCCCCCGTGGTAGCAGCAAGATGAGAGCGTGGCCAGGGTGGTGTGGGTCTCTGATGATGCCGGCTGCCTTTCTGAAGAAGCCCCTCCTGTAGATCCCTTCGATGGTGGGGAGGTCAGTGATGGACTGGGCAGTGTCCACGTTTGTTATGTCCACAGTAATCCCATAGCAGCGTAGGAAGGAAGTGCAGATGCTGGTTTAAGCCGGAGATAGACACAAAAAGCTGGAGTAACTCAGCGGGTCGGGCAGCATCTCTGGAGAGAAGGAATGGATGACGTTCAGAAACATCACCTATTCCTTTTCTCCAGAGACGCTGCCCGACCCGCTGAGATACTCCAGCTTTTTGTGTCTTTCTTAATCCAGTAGCTGCTGTATGATGATTGAGTACAAACTTGTCTTTGAGAGAATATAATCCAGAACAGACTTATTTTCCGGATCGTAGCCCCATCTGCAATGGGGTGAGATGGAGACTGTCTGATGTAAAGCAGACAGGTTTGTTGATGGAGAATATAGAAAGTCAATAGACAATAGAAAATAGGTGCAGGAGTAGGCCATTCAGCCCATCGAGCCAGCACCACCATTCAATGTGATCATGGCTGATCATCCACAATCAGTACCCCGTTCCCGCCTTCTCCCCATATCCCCTGACTCCGCTACAAGTCAATGAGAGCTTTAATGTAAATAAATCTCACCTGGTCCTGAACCAGATTATATTCCCCAAAGGGCCAGTGTAGGGCAACATTATTGAAGAGTTTAATAGGAATCTGAGGGGTAACTTTTTCACACAGAGGTTGGTGGGTTTATGGAGCAAGCTGCCTGAGGAGGTAGTTGAGGCTGGGACTATCCCCACGTTTAAGAAACAGTTGGACAGGTTCATGGATAGGACAAGTTTGGAGGGATCTGGAACAAATGCAGGCAGGTGGGACTAGTGTAGATGGGACATGTTGGCTGGTAGGGGCAAGTTGGGCTGAAGGGCCTGTTTCCACGCCATAGAAAGATAGAAAATAGTTGCAGGAGGAGGCCATTCGGCCCTTCGAGCCAGCACCGCCATTCATTGTGATCATGGCTGATCGTCCGCTATCAATAACCCGTGCCTGCCTTCTCCCCATATCCCTTGACTCCACTAGCCCCGAGAGCTCTATCTAACTCTCTCTTAAATCCATCCAGTGACTTGGCGTCCACTGTCCTCTGTGGCAGGGAATTCCATAAATTCACAACTCTCTGGGTAAAAAAGTTTTTTCTCACCTCGGTCTTAAATGACCTCCCCTTTATTCTAAGACTGTGGCCTCTGGTTCTGGACTCGCCCAACATTGGGAACATTTTTCCTGCATCTAGCTTGTCCAGTCCTTTTATAATTTTATATGTTTCTATAAGATAACCTCTCATCCTTCTAAACTCCAGTGAATACAAGCCTAGTCTTTTCAATCTTTCCTCATATGACAGTCCCGCCATCCCAGGGATCAATCTCGTGAACCTACACAGCATTGCCTCAATCACAAGGATGTCCTTCCTCAAATTAGGAGACCAAAACCGTACACAGTACTCCAGATATGGTCTCACCAGAGCCCTATACAACTGCAGAAGAACCTCTCTACTCCTGTACTGAAATCTTCTTGTTATGAAGGCCAACATTCCATGAGCTACCTGGACTACTCTTCCTCCCACCCTGCTTCCTGTAAGGACTCCATCCCCTATTCCCAATTCCTCCGTCTACGCCGCATCTGCTCCCAGGATGACGTGTTCCACACCAGGTCATCGCAAATGTCCTCGTTCTTCAGAGAACGGGGTTTCCCCTCCCCCACTATAGATGAGGCTCGCACCAGGGTCTCCTCCATACCCCACAACACTGCCCTCTCTCCCCATTCCCCCACTCACAACAAGGGCCGAGTCCCCCTGGTCCTCACCTTTCACCCCACCAGCCAGCGCATACAACAGATAGTCCTCCGCCAGTTTCGTCACCTCCAACGTGACCCCTCCACTCGCCACATCTTCCCATCTCCCCCCCTGTCTGCCTTCCGCAAAGACCGCTCCCTCCGCAACTCCCTCATCAATTCTTCCCTTCCCTCCCGCTCCACTCCTTCCCCGGGCACTTTCCCTTGCAACCGCAAGAGATGCTACACTTGTCCCTTCACCTCCCCCATCCAATCCTTTCAGGGACCCAAGCAGTCATTCCAAGTCCGACAGAGGTTCACCTGCACCTCCTCCAACCTCATCTACTGCATCCGTTGCTCCAGATGCCAGCTGATCTACATCGGTGAGACCAAGCGTAGGCTGGGCGATCGTTTCGCCGAACACCTCCGCTCGGTCCGCAATAACCAACCCGACCTCCCGGTGGCTCAGCACTTCAACTCCCCCTCCCACTCCGTATCCGACCTCTCGGTCCTGGGCCTCCTCCACGGCCAGAGTGATCAACACCGCAAGTTGGAGGAACAGCACCTCATATTCCGCTTGGGGAGTCTGCATCCTCTGGGCTTAAACATTGAATTTTCTCAATTCTGTTAACCCAGACTGCCTCCCCCCCACCTCTCCCTCAGCCCTCTGGCCCTGACATTCCTTCTCCATCTCCCCCCCCCCCCCCAGTCGCACTAGCTTCTCATTTTCACACCACTAACAGCTTACAATGGCCTGCTTCCTTTATCACCAATACTTTTTTGCATATCTTTCACTCATTGTTCCTTATCTCTCCACATCACTGTTTATATCTCTCGTTTCCCTGATCCCTGACCAGTCTGAAGAAGGGTCTCGACCCGAAACGTCGCCTATCTCCTTCGCTCCTTAGATGCTGCTGCACCCGCTGAGTTTCTCCAGCTTTTTGTGTAACATTCCATGAGCTTTCTTCACTGCCTGCTGTACCTGCATGCCAACTTTCAGTGACCGGTATACAAGGACACCCAGGTCTTGCTGTACCTCCCCCTTACCTAACCCCACTGAGATAATAATCTGCCTCCTTGTTTTTGCCGCCAAAGTGGATAACCTCACATTTATCTATATTATACTGCATCTGCCACGCATCTGCCCACTCACTCAACCTGTCCAGGTCCCCCTGCAACCTCCTAACATCCTCTTCACAGTTCACACTGCCACTCAGCTTTGTGTCATCTGCAACCTTGCTACTGTTGTTCCTAATTCCCTCTTCCAAATCATTAATATATATGGTAAACAGTTGCGGCCCCAACACCGAGCCTTGCGGCACTCCACTCGCCACTGCCTGCCATTCTGAAAAGGACCCGTTCACTCCTACTCTTTGCTTCCGGTCTGCCAACCAATTTTCTATCCCTGTCAACACCCTAACCCCAATACCATGTGCTCTAATTTTAGTCGCCAGTCTCCCGTGCGGGACCTTATCAAAGGCTTTCTGAAAGTCTAGATACACTACATCCACTGGCACCCCTTCATCCATTTTACTTGTCACATCCTCAAAAAATTCCAGAAGATTAGTCAAGCATGATTTCCCTTTCATAAATCCATGTTGACTTGGACTAATCCTTTTACTGCTATCCAAATGTTCCAATATTACCTCTTTAATAATTGACTCCAGCATCTTTCCCACCACCAGTCAGGCTAACTGGTCTGTAATTCCCCGTTTTCTCTCTCGCTCCTTTCTTGAAAAGTGGGATAACGTTAGCTATCCTTCAATCCACAGGAACTGATCCTGAATCTGTTGAACATTGAATCTATTGAATATTGGACATATCACTCTATGACTGTGAGTTGCAATCAATAACAAGCAGGATGGTGGATTGTTAACCTCTAGTCCACTGATACAGGTACAAAGTATTCACAGACTCTTCCAACAAATCATTGTTTTGTTTAGGAAGGAACTGCAGATGCTGGTTTACACCAAAGATAGACACAGAGTGCTGGAGTAACTCAGCGGGACAGGCAGCATCTCTGGATAAAAAGGATGGGTGATTTTTTTGGGTCGAGACCCTTCTTCAGACGGAGAGTCAGGGGAGAGGGAGATTAGAGGTATGAAAAGGTACAAATAAGGTATAAAAATAACGAATCAAAGCCAGTAACGATGATCAAGGAAAGGCGGAGGCCACGATAGTCCCCAAAAGCTGATCACGAGTGGATATTGATCACTTGTTCACACTAGTTCTATGTTATCTCACTTTCCCAGCTACTCTGGACACACTAGGGGACAATTTACAGAAGGCCAGTTAACCTACAAACCTGCACGTCTTTGGGGTGTGGGAGGAAACCGGAGCACCCGGAGGAAACCCACGCGGTCACAGGGAGAACGTGCAAACTCCACGCAGACAGCATCCGAGGTTGGGATCGAACCAGGGTCTCCGGCGTGTGCGGCAGCGGCTCTACCCGCTGCGCCACCGTGCCGCTTAGGTTTCTAGTTTTCCGCTTGCAACGTGGAAAGCAGACATTGGCCCTAAAGTATCGTTTAAGAAAGAACTGCAGATGCTGGACAAATCGAAGGTGGAGAAACTCAGCGGGCGAGGCAGCATCTATGGGGCGAAGGAATAGGCGACGTTTCGGGTCGAGTCTGCAGGAAACCATTATTAGAAAAATAAAAGGGATAACAAAAACAAAACTAATAATTTCATTTTACTGTTAAGAAAAAGGGTGGTGAGGAATGCCAAAAATGGATAATGGTGGGAATGCGGGGGAAAGCGGAGGAATGGCAGGTATGTGAAACTATACTAAAGACTTGGGCGGCACGGTGGCGCAGCGGTAGAGTTGTTGCCTTACAGCGAATACAGCGCCGGAGACCCGGGTTCGATCCCGACTACGGGCGCTGTCTGTACGGAGTTTGTATGTTCTCCCCGTGACCTGCGTGGGTTTTCTCCGCGATCTTCGGATCCCTACCACACTGCAAAGACGTACGGGTTTGTAGGTTAATAGGCTTAGTGTCTGTGTAAATTGTCCCTAGTGGGTGTAGGATAGTGTTAATATGCGGGGATCGCTGGTCGGTGCGGACCCAGTGGGCCGAAGGGCCTGTTTCCGTGCTGTATCTCCAAACTTCCTTCCTTTTGGTTGCAACCTGCTTTAATCTGATTCCAGCAATTGCTTCTAATTAAATATTTAATTGGTTCTAATTTACATTTACACCAAGCCAATTAACTTACAAACTTGGAGTGCGGGAGGAAACCGAAGATATCGGAGAAAACCCACGCAGGTCACATGAAGAACATACAAGCTCCATACAGACAGCACCCGTGGTCAGGATCGAACCTGGGTCCCTGGCGCTGTGAGGCAGCAACTCTACCGCTGCACCACCGTGTCGCTGTGTGACTCTAATAATAATAACCATCACTAACCTTGTTTGAGTTAAGTTTCGGTGACTAGTTTTTGCATCCATGCCATAACCTAACGTGAATATTTTCGCTGGCGACTTTGCTGGAAGAATCCCTTCCTTTCATTTGCAGCCTCCTTTAATCTGATTCCAGCAATTAGTTCTAATTTCACAATTATTTATAACTCTCCATCCTTTGATCTCAATGTGCTCCAATGTAAACTGATGGCTCTCTCTGCCAAAGTAGTTTGAACAATCCCCCGCTATGCTCAGTGTAATCATTGCTCACGGCTCTGTCCAAGCACAATCCAGCAGGTGAGGACACAGAGTGCTGGAGTAACTCAGCGGGACAATAGACAATAGGTGCAGGAGGAGGCCATTCGGCCCTTCGAGCCAGCACCACCATTCAATGTGATCATGGCTGATCATCCCCAATCAGTACCCCGTTCCTGCCTTCTCCCCATATCCCCTGACTCCGCTATCTTTAAGAGCCCAATCTAGCTCTCGAAAGTGTCCAGAGAACCTGCCTCCACCGCCCTCTGAGGTAGAAAATTCCACAGACTCACAACACCCTTGGTGAAAGACAGCATCTCTGGTCACCTAGCATCTGTGGAGAACATGGATAGGTGACGTTTCACAGAGTGCTGGAGTATCTCAGCGGGTCAGGCAGCATCTGTGGAGAACATGGATAGGTGACGTTTCACAGAGTGCTGGAGTAACTCAGCGGGTCAGGCAGCATCTGTGGAGAACATGGATAGGTGACGTTTCACAGAGTGCTGGAGTAACTCAGCGGGTCAGGCAGCATCTGTGGAGAACATGGATAGGTGACGTTTCACAGAGTGCTGGAGTATCTCAGCGGGTCAGGCAGCATCTGTGGAGAACATGGATAGGTGACGTTTCACAGAGTGCTGGAGTAACTCAGCGGGTCAGGCAGCATCTGTGGAGAACATGGATAGGTGACGTTTCACAGAGTGCTGGAGTAACTCAGCGGGTCAGGCAGCATCTGTGGAGAACATGGATAGGTGACGTCTCGGGTCAGGACCCTTCTTCTTGATGGCCAGACAATAGATGACATTGTTTTTCCCACAGGATTTTAAAGCAAGCAGACAGACCATGGGGAAAATTGGAACGTCGCACCCCTTGTTTAATAAAAAGGAATAACAGGGAGTGGTTGACCACTCAAGCTAATGACAATGTTCAGCAAATTATGAGTCCGTATATATGGAGATGGAACAATTGAACAGTTTGAAAGGTTTCAGCTGAGCAGTCAAGGCCATTGCTTGGAAAATTTAATGCAAATTTTAAATAAGTGGCTGTGGAAGTGGACACGCATGTTAGTTTTATGGGCTGCGTGTGCATTTAAATAAGGGCCAATGTATGTTAATTTATTAATATATTGTGAATAGGAGATGAGGTGCTCAAAGCAAATGAAGGTCTGGTCATTCTGTCTGGTGTGTGGGAAGGAAGAGCAGATACTGGTTTCATCATCATTATCGGCGGTCACTCGAAACGAGTGTGACTGTCCTCTCGTGGGGGAAGCCTGTGCGTGACTTTGTTTAACGTGGGGAGACTGGTGCACAGACAGCCACCCCACGTGGGGTCCTTGACAGATCTGGGTCAGGATCCAGTGGCATGGAGTCCAAGACGACCGGAGACCCTTTTCTGCCGCAGCCTTCATCCGCCTTCCCAGCCGTTGTGACGCTCCACTAAGGTCAGCCATCGTCCTCCGCCTGTTCCACCGTTGAGGTCTTGGTTGGATTGGCTCTTTGTCAGAGACCTCCCCCTCGACCTTACCGCCATGGGTGGCCCTACCAGGAGCATCGCTCCAGACGGCATCGCTCTCAGGATCTCAGGTCCACACGAGCTTCTCCACCACGACAAGGTGACAATCCACGGAGAAGATGCTGGATTACACTGAAGATAGGCACAAAATGCTGGAGTAACTCAACGGGCCAGGCAGCTTCTCTAGAGAGAAGGAATTGGTGACTTGTTGGTCGAGATCCTTCTTCACTGTCTGATGTGCCTGGTACTCTTCGGAAACCATGTTGGATAGTCCTGGTTGAATTACACCCACTATACTGTCAACAATGACTGGGCATTAGGTGTAGAGTTCCACCACTGATTTTCCGACATCCCTCGTTCCAGAGCTTTGCCGGATTATCCGTTTTGCCCGAAACGTCACATGTCCATTTTCTCCAGAGATGCTGTCTGACCCGCTGAGTTAACCCAGCACTTTTCTCTTTTCGGTATTAACCAGCATCTGCAGTTCCTTCCTACACTCTTTGATACTAGAATCAGGATCTAGAAACATTGAAAATAGGTGCAGGAGTAGACCATTCGGCGCTTCCATTCAATATGATCGTGGCAGATCATCCAAAATCAGTCCTCCGTTCCTGCCTTCTCCCCATATCCCTTGATTCCGTTAGCCCTAAGAGCTAAATCTAACTTTCTCTAACGAATTGGCCTCCACTGCCTCTGAGGCAGAGAATCCCACAGATTCACAACTCTCTGGGTGAAAAAGTTTTTCCTCATCGCAGTCCTAAATGGCCCACCCCTTATTCTTAAACTGTGTGACCCCTGGTTCTGGACTCCCCCAACATCAGGAACATTTTTCCTGCATCTAGCCTGTCCAATCCCAATAAGAATTTTATGTTTCTGTAAGATGTAGTCTTATCCTCGAGCTTCTGTAGACTTTTGCAGCTGCAGCCTAACAGTACAATTGAACCAAGAGGAGATTCTCAAGTGTGCTTACGGTTGTAATTGAGTAACCCTGGTAACCTATTCTTCTCATTCTTCTCATCCTATATATTCAATGTTACATTTGACTGTAAGAGTTCTTAATGGGCAGTTAATGAGCGCCTGTAAGCTTTGGAAATGGGCAGAGCATCTTGCCGTGATGGTATTCAGCTTGTGATGAGATTAATAATTCTGTGGCAGGATAGTGATGTTGAACGAGGAAGGCAGCATTCAGGCGATAAGAATTGGGCGACGTTTCGGTTCGAGACCCTGCTTCAGATCTTGATCAGGTCTCGGCCCGAAAAGTCACCCATTCCTTCTCTCCAGAGATGCTGCCGGTCCCACTGAGTTACTCCAGCATTTTGTGTCTACCTTCCATTTAAAACAGCATCTGCAGTTCTTTCCTACACATTCGGGCGATGAGGAATATTTCTGCAAGGACCCACACAAGGCAATATTAACATTCTATTAAGTCTTTAAATTTTCTCAATTACTGTGTCTGACTGGGAGTGAATTTTGAATTTAGGCATTTAAGAAAGAACTGCAGATGCTGGAAAATCGAAGGTAGACAAAAGTGCTGGAGAAACTCAGCGGGTGAGGCAGCATCTATGGAGCGAAGGAAATAGGCAACATTTCAGACTGATGTAAGGTGGGGGTGGGGGGGGGGGAGAAGAAAGGAAAAAGGAAGAGGAGGAGCCCGATGGCTGAGGGAAAGCTGAGAAGGGGGGGGAGACAGCAAGGGCGACCGGAAATTGGTGAATTCAATGTTTATGCCGCTAGGGTGCAGACTACCCAAGCGGAATATGAGGTGCTGATCCTCCAACTTGCGGTGTTGCTCACTCTGGCCGTGGAGGAGGCCCAGGACAGAGAGGTCGGATACGGAATGGGAGGGGGAGTTGAAGTGCTAAGCCACCGGGAGGTCGGGTTGGTTATTGCGGACCGAGCGGAGGTGTTCGGCGAAACGATCGCCCAGCCTCTGCTTGGTCTCACCGATATAGATCAGCTGGCATCTGGAGCAACGGATGCAGTTGATGAGGTTGGAGGAGGTGCAGGTGAACCTCTGTCGCACCTGGAAAAACTGCTTGGGTCCCTGAAAGGAGTGGATGGGGGAGGTAAAGCGACAAGTGTAGCATCTCTTGCGGTTGCAGGGGAAAGTGCCCGGGGAGGGGGTGGTGCGGGAGGGAAGTGAAGAATTGACCAGGGAGTTACAGAGGGAGCGGTCTTTGTGGAAAGCAGACGGGGAGAGATGTGAAGATGTGGCGAGTGGTGGGAACATGTTGGAGGTGGCGAAACTGGCGGAGGGCTATTTGTTTAAGTGACGGCTAGTGGGGTGAAAGGTGAGGATCAGGGGGACTCTGCCCTTGTTACGAGTGGGGGGATGGGGATTTCCCGCCTCTTTTCCATTTGCCTTCTTTAAACATAGAAACATAGAAATATAGAAAATAGGTGCAGGAGGAGGCCATTCGGCCCTTTGAGCCAGCACCGCCATTCATTGTGATCATGGCTGATCATCCCCAATCAATAACCCGTGCCTGCCTTCACCCCATATCCCTTGACTCCACTAGCCCCTAGAGATCTATCTAACTCTCTCTTAAATCCATCCAGTGATTTGGCCTCCACTGCCCTCTGTGGCGGGGAATTCCACAAATTCACTGGGAGTAGAAGGTTTGCTTTGGTAGACGCTTGTCTTCCATCCAAACGACATGACCAACCCATCTTAGTTGGTTCTTGATGGGATTTCGGAGGGAAGGCGAGCGTCTACCAAATCAAACCTTCTGCTCCCAGCTTAAAGAAGGTAAAGGTACAAGAGGCGGACCAATAGAAGGAGATTCAAAGACGCCTTAAAAGCCAGCATGAAGAAATGTGAAATGGACATCGACAATTGGCAAACCAACGCCAAGGTCAGGAAACTCTGGCCAACCGTCATCCAAGAAGCAACAGCGACCTTCGAAGCCAAGAGTTGCGCAGAGTTAGAAGGAAAGAGAAGAGAACGGAAAGGGAGGCAGCAACGACCAAAGCCCCATCTGCCGTCGGGAATTACCTGTCCTGAATGCCGCAGAACTTTCAAAGCCTGGAGTGGACTCGTAAGCCACCTGAGAGTCCATAAAAACAACAGAATGTAGACCATCATCCTCGACCTCGAGGGATCGCCACGATGACGACGAGATATATATAATCTGGTCCTTTCCCAATTCCCAATGTTGGGGGAGTCCAGAACCAGGGGCCACAGTTTAAGAATAACGGGTAAGCCGTTTGGAACGGAGACGAGGAAACACTTTTTCTCACAGAGAGTTGTGAGTCTGTGGAATTCTCTGCCTCAGAGGGCGGTGGAGGCCGGTTCTCTGGATGCTTTCAAGAGAGAGCTAGATAGGGCTCTTAAAAATAGCGGAGCCAGGGGATATGGGGAGAAGGCAGGAACGGGGTACTGATTGGGGATGATCAGCCATGATCACATTGAATGGCGGTGCTGGTTCGAAGGGCCGAATGGCCTACTCCTGCACCTGTTGTCTATTGTCAACAGTTAAATCTACGCTCTGTAAAACTATCTGCACCAGAACAGGTGAGAGGAATCTCTTGTTGATGCATAAAGTAACTGATTATTATGTTTTCCTGCAGTTAGCCTAGTTTGTATTGAATATTATTTTGGCAGAGGTGACAGGTTCTAAAGGGCTTCAGAATAAAGGAATTATTTTTAACATCGCCCTTTGAAGTTGTCAAGACACGGCATGGAGCATAAACATGAAACACTTACATCAAGGGCAACCGTTCAAATGGAGCTGATTAGAGAGACAGCATCGTACAGGCCCTTCGGCCCATCTTGTCCATGCCGACCAAGATGTCCCGTTCAAGCTAGTCCCTCCCACTGTTCAGCCCTGACACCGCGGTACAGATTTCCACCTGGATGCTCGTGTGTGAGACCAGATCGGCAGGGTGGCGCAGCGGGTAGAGCTGCTGCCTCACACCGCCGGAGGCCCTGGTTCGATCCTGACCTCAAGTGGCTGTCTGTGTGGAGTTTGCACGTTCTCCCAGTGACCGTGTGGGTTTTCTCCAGTGCTCCAGTTTCCTCCCACACTCCTAAGGTTTAGATTGATGTGGGCCTGTGCCTCTTCTTCATGCGTATGGCGTGCACAGCCAAGTCAAAAAGTCACAGTCAAACAAACTTTATTGTCATTTAGAAATACATCGATATATGCAATTCCAAACGAAATTCCGTTGCATTTGGCTCCCTGTGCAACACGATAATTAACAGACGGATAGACATGGATAAAATGGATAAAAGGATAAATAGACAATGGTGGCAGCCCATTACATGGCATTCAGGAGTCTGATGGCTCGTGGGAAGAAGCTGTTGCAGAACCTTGATCTTCTGCTCCTTATGCTACGATATCTTTTGCCCGAGGGCAGCAGAGTGAACAGTCCGTGATGGAGATGTGTGGGGTCTTTTATAATACTGCTGGCCTTAGACACGCAACGTTTGGTCGCAATATCCCCGATTGAGGGGAGAGAGGTCCCGATGATTTTTTCCGCTGTCCTCACCACTCTCTGCACGGACTTCCAGTCGGAGGCTTTACAGTCCCCAAACCAGACAGAGATACAGCTGGTCAACATACTCTCTATGGTGCCCCTGTAGAAAGTGGTGAGGATGGGATGGGGGAGGTGAGCTCTTCTCATCCGGCGCAGAAAGTGCAACCGCTGCTGCGCTCTCTTAACTGTTGATGAGATATTATTCGACCAGGTCAGACTGTTAGTGATCTGCACCCCCAGGAACTTAGTGCTACTGACCACCTCCACATCGCTGTCATTGATGTGAAGTGGTGTGGGACTGTGCCGGTTTTTCCTGAAGTCGACGATGACCTCCTTTGTTTTTTCGACATTCAGGATCAGGTTGTTCGTATTGCACCAGTCCACCAGTTGTTTCACCTCCTCCCTGTAAGCCAGCTCATTGTCGTCCCTGATGAGGCCCACCACTGTAGTGTCATCTGCGTACTTCATGATGTGGTTTGTACTAAACCTGGCACAACAGTCGTGGGTCATCAGGGTAAAAGTTGTAGATCAAGGGGAGACATCCAGGCCAGGACAGCACCAGTTACTGGTTGGATGGGGGTTGATGCCCCCAGGGAAAAGCCTCAGTGGACAGTCATTCACGACGTGTGGGATGGTCTGGTCTGGATGTCCGCAGTCACAAGCAGGGCTGTCTGTCACCCCCCACTGATGCAGGTGATGGGCTGTTCTTGCATGGAGGGTGCGGATTCTGTTCAGGGTTAGTCATTGCTTGCGATGGAGGTCAAAACCCGGAGGTTTCACTGTAGGGTCTGTGATGACCTCTCCATAGTTGGTGTTGGCATCTTTCCAGGCTCTGCGCCACTCAGTCTTGGATCCAAAGTCTTCCAGGGATTTGACGGAAGACCAGAAGGGTTTGCGGGTCCTCAGGTGCATGTTGGGCAGATTGTTCAAGTCAGCATGGATGGGAAGGTCAGGGCTCGCCCCGATGGTGCACCAATCTTTCAACATCCTCTCCCTTCTGCGTATGCTGGGAGGGGCGATATGATAGAGGACAGGGAACCACTGCAAAGGTGTTGACTTAAGCGACCCTGTGGTGACCCGCATTGCAGGCCTGGCGTTGGCAAATGGGACTAGCTAGATGGAGTGGATGTGTTGGGCCGAATACCTGTTTCCGTGACGTACGACTATGACTATCACCGATCGTTAGGCAACACACAAGTTGAAAAGGATGTTTCTCTCATTTCATTCTTACATTCTGCAACTCCACACTGGCTTGCCCTAGTCGTGTGGTTTTACTTTTACGTTTTAGAGACACGGCATGGAAACGGGCCCTTCGGCCCATCGAGTCTGTGCCGACTAGGAATCACCCGTACACTCCAACTGTCCTACACACACACACACGGGACAATTTTACATTTAATACCAAGGCCAATTAACCTACAAACCTGCACGACTTTGGAGTGTGGGAGGAAACCGGAGCACCCGGAGAAAACCCACGAGGGTCAATAGACAACAGGTGCAGGAGGAGGCCATTCGTCCCTTCGAGCCAGCACCGCCATTCAATGTGATCACGGTTGATCATCCCCAACCAGTACCCCGTTCCCGGAAGGGTCTCGACCCGAAACGTCACCTATTCCTTCGCTCCATAGATGCTGCTGCACTTGCTGAGTTTCTCCAGCACTTTTGTCTACCCACTCTTAGAGTATGTTGGAGTAGGCCATTCGGCCCTTCGAGCCAGCACCACCATTCAATGTGATCATTGGTTGATCATCCACAATCAGTACCCCGTTCCTGCCTTCTCCCCATATCCCCTGACTCCGCTATCTTTAAGAGCCCTATCTAGCTCTCTCTTGAAAATATCCAGAGAACTGGCCTCTGAGGAAGAGAATTCCACAGACTCACAACTCTCTGTGTGCAAAAAGTGTTTCCTCATCTTTGTTCTAAATGGCTTATCCCTTATTCTTAAACTGTGGCCCCTGGTTCTGGTCTCCCCCAACATCGGGAACATGTTTCCTGCCTCCAAAGCCTTAATAATCTTATATGCCTCAATGCAATCTTATATAATCTTATAGGTCACGGGAGAGCGTACAAACGCTGTGCCGACAGCACCCGTAGTCAGGATCGAGCGCGGGTCTCTGGCGCTGTGAGGCAGCAACGCCACCGCTGTGCAACCTGTTAGATGTTGCCTCAGCAGATGACTACCAGCTGTGCCCAACCACAACACACCACAAGGCAAACAGTATGTGTGGCACAGTCGGAGTCATTAACGAACTTCACACCGCATGTAGTTGATTATTAGTTAACTAATTAATTAGGGAAACTGTTAATAAACGCTGGTGTCTCGCGGGTGTTGAACATAGTGCTTCACCCAGCGCTCATCTGAAGTAGGCAGTGGAGATGAGTCTTCCTGAATTAATCCCCAGAGCTGTGAACGTCACTTTGTCAATAAAACCTTTAATTTGATTTTACGTTTTCACGTTTTGTTGCAACCCGTGGAGAGGTTGAGGGGGAATTCGAGTGCATGTTAAACCCCTAGGGATTTTAATCACTGGCACAGTCCTTTGAATAATTCTTCAGCTGGTTTGTGATGATATGATTTTGTTCTTGAATATCTTCAACATCTTGAAGTTTCAACGGAATGCCCAATACAAGGGAGGGCACGGTGGCGCAGCGGTAGAGTTGCTGCCTTGCAACGCCAGACACCCGGGTTCGATCCCGTCCACGGGTGCTGTCTGTACGGAGTTTGCACGTTCTCCCCGTGACCTGCGTGGGTTTTCCCCGAGATTTTCGGTTTCCTCCCACATTCCAAAGACGTGCAGGTTTGTAGGTTAATTGGCTCGGTATGAATGTAAAATTGTCCCCAGTGTGTGTAGGATAGTGTTAGCGTGCGGGGATCGCTGGCCGGCGTGGACCCGGTGGGCCGAAGGGACTGTTTCCGCACTGTAAATGGTTGCTGAGACTATTGCCATTCGGCCTAACTCATCAATGCCGTCCGAGATGGTCCATCTACGCAAGTCCCACCAACCTGTGCTTGGCTCACATCCCTCTAAACCTTTCCTATCCTATCCTGGGATGTCAGGACTTTCATATGAGGAAAGACTGGATAGACTTGGCTTGTACTCGCTAGAATTTAGAAGACTGAGGGGGGATCTTATAGAAACGTACAAAATTCTTAAGGGGTTGGATAGGCTAGATGCAGGAAGATTGTTCCCGATGTTGGGGAGGTCCAGAACAAGGGGTCACAGTCTAAGGATAAGGGGGAATTCCTTTAGGACCGAGATGAGGAAAACATTCTTTACACAGAGAGTAGTGAGTCTCTGGAATTCTCTGCCACAGAAGGTCGTTGAGGCCAGTTCATTGGCTATATTTAAGAGGGAGTTAGATGTGGCCCTTGTGGCTAAAGGGATCAGGGGGTATGGAGAGAAGGCAGGTACGGGATACTGAGTTGGATGATCAGCCATGATCACATTGAATGGCGGTGCAGGCTCGAAGGGCCGAATGGCCTACTCCTGCACCTATTTTCTATGTTTCTATGTACCTGCCCATTAGAATCTTTGACATTTCTTGCAATCACAATTGGGTGATGACAGTTCCCCTTCATATTTCCCCAGGACACAGTGATCAATAGTATTAACTGTGAATATATTGAGTGACAAAGATGACCAGCCATCCCTGACTTCCATCATTCTGTTGCTTTAAGCTTGACTAGTCAGGAATGATTAATTTTAAGAACACCATCGCAGCAAGATCATCTGTTTAGAGATTCAATCATTTCCCTTTTGTCTAGTTTTAGTTTAGCTTGGAGAACAAGGCCCCTTCAGCCCACCGGGTCCGTGCCGACCAGCGATCCCCGCACATTAACACTACCCTACACACACCAGCGACAATTTATACTCACACCCAGCCTATTAACCTACATATTTGGAGTGTGGGAGGAAACCGGAGCACCCGGAGAAAACCCACGCAGGTCTTGGGGAGAACGTACAATTCCATACAGACAGCACCCGTGGTCAGGATCGAACCCGGTTCTCCAGCGCTGTGAGGCAGCAACTCTACCGCTGTGCTGCTGTGTGACTCTAATAATAAGTGACGTATTGTTTAAGAAAGAACTGCAGATGCTGAAAAAATCTAAGGTGGACAAAAATGCTGGAGATACTCAGCGGTTGAGGCAGCATCTATGGAGCAAAGGAATGGGTGACGTTTCTGGTCGAGGCCCTAAGAGTCATAGAGTGATACAGTGTGGAAACAGGCCCTTCGGCACAACTTGCCCACACCAGCCAACAATGTCCCAGCTACACTAGTTCCACATGCCTGTGCCTGGTCCATATCCCTACAAACCTGTCCTATCTAATTGTTTTTATATACAATGGGATAGTCCCGGCCTCAACTACCTTCTTGTTCCATACACCCACCACCCTCTGTGTGAAAACGTTACCCCTCTGATTCCTATTACATCTTTTCCCCTTCACCTTGAACCAACTGTATGTCCTCTGGTCCTCGATTCCCCAACTCTGGGCAAAAGACTCTGTGCATCTACCACATCTACTCCTCTCGTGATTTTGTATACCTCTATAAGATCTCCCCTCAACCTCCTGCACTCGCTGGAATAGAGACCCAGCTTACTCAACCTTTCCCTATAGCTCACTCCCTCTAGTCTTGGCACTTCCTCTACTGTCAGTCTGAGGAAGGGTCTCGACCCGAAACATCACCCATGTTTACTAGCCTGATGGCCTTCTTCCTTCGCTTCCGGCAACAATCAGTGGGAGCCATCACTCGTTGCAATAGATGAGCAGCTGGGCTTGTACACTCTGGAGTTTAGAAGGATGAGAGGGGATCTCATTGAAACATATAAGATTATTAAGGGTTTGGACAATCAAGAGGCAGGAAACATGTTCCCGATGTTGGGGGAGTCCAGAACCAGGGGCCACAGTTTAAGAATAAGGGGTAAGCCATTTAGAACGGACATGAGGAAACACTGTTTCTCACAGAGAGTTGCGAGTCTGTGGAATTCTCTGCCTCAGAGGGCGGTGGAGGCCGGTTCTCTGGATACTTTCAAGAGAGAGCTAGATAGGGCTCTTAAAGATAGCGGAGTCAGGGCTTATGGGGAGAAGGCAGGAACGGGGTACTGATTGTGGATGATCAGCCATGATCACATTGAATGGCGGTGATGGCTTGAAGGGGTGAATGGCCTACTCCTGCACCTGTTGTCTATTGTGTATTGTCTATCATGGTAGCAGAATTAGCTTGGGATACTTCCAGTTTCCAGCCCCGTGACGTGGGCTTCTGCTATGGGGCCGGCCTGATGGTTGCAGGGTTACACAGGGGCAGCGTTAACCCTACAACACGAACCTTGCATCTATTTTGGGGATTGCCGTCCATTAACCCCTTGGCGGCCTGTCCCAAAAGCCCAGTGCAGCCAATTAAGTTTTTTTTGGTATCTAGCCATGGTGATAAGTTCCAGTGATACGTCAACCAATTTCGACCTGAGATGTTGATTGGGTGTGTCAAAAGTCAAAGCCACAGTCAAACAAACTTTATTGTCATTTAGAAATACATCGATATATGCAGTTCCAAACGAAATTCTGTTGCATTTGGCTCCCTGTGCAACACGATAATTAACAGAAGGATAAACATGGATAAAAGGATAAATAGACAATGGTGGCAGCCCATTACATGGCATTCAGGAGTCTGATGGCTCGTGGGAAGAAGCTGTTGCAGAACCTTGATGTTCTGCTCCTTATGCTACGACATCTTTTTCCCGAGGGCAGCAGAGTGAACAGTCCGTGATGGAGATATGTGGGGTCTTTTATAATACTGCTGGCCTTAGACACGCACCGTTTGGTCGCAATATCCCCGATTGAGGGGAGAGAGGTCCCGATGATTTTTTCCGCTGTCCTCACCACTCTCTGCACGGACTTCCAGTCGGAGGCTTTACAGTCCCCACACCAGACAGAGATACAGCTGGTCAAAATACTCTCTATGGTGCCCCTGTAGAAAGTGGTGAGGATGGGATGGGGGAGGTGAGCTCTTCTCATCCGGCGCAGAAAGTGCAACCGCTGCTGCGCTCTCTTAACTGTTGATGAGATGTTATTCGACCAGGTCAGACTGTTAGTGATCTGCACCCCCAGGAACTTAGTGCTACTGACCACCTCCACATCGCTGTCTTTGATGTGAAGTGGTATGGGACTGTGCCGGGTTTTCGTGGGTGCGATAACTGTCTACTGGGAACCCAGGGGCGATCCCCAGGACTGAAACTCTGCATCAGGCTAATTCATACCTTCTGCGGAGATGTTGAAGAATACACAACGGGGAAAAACGAACAAGGAGGCTTATATGATTAGAAAGCCAGATTAGATTTTAAGCATTTAACCAACTAATTTATATCAACTTAATATTGAAATGATTAAGTAATCTTAGTCGTGCGCTGGTGATAAATGGATGTTGCAGAGGTTTAAGGGTGCTAATGATTCATTGGCTAATGCATGAATTTAATTTTGCCTGCAGAGAGAATAAATCAGTCAAGGATATATTACCATTGATTGATAGCTTTTAAAGGACATTGATAATACCTCGGTGACCTCTGCAGAACATAATGGTCTCAGCAACCATTTATAAAGCATTCTAAGTATTTAAAACTCAATGTATTAAAGTATTTCAGTGGCTTTAAGGTATTAGGGGAAGAATTATGCAGGGTTAGACTGTTATTACTTGCCCCGCACGCAACTCGACTCTCGATCTGACGGTCTGCTCTCTTCACAACAACAATTAATCACAGTGTCTAAGGTTTGAAGGTGAAAAAAACCCATTTCATTCCAAAAATATTTAATGCCTGTACTTGAAGGTGGAGGTAGCACTGTGCCTCAGCGGGTGAGGCAGCATCTATGGAGAGAAGGAATGGGTGATGTTTCTGGTCGAGGCCCTTAGAGTCATAGAGTGATACAGCGTGGAAACAGGCCCTTCGGCCCAACTCGCCCATACCGGCCAACATGTCCCAGCTACACTACTTCCACCTGCCTGTGCCTGGTCCATATCCCTCCAAACCTGTCCGATCTAATTGCTTCTTATACGCTGGGATAGTCCCAGCCTCAAATCTCGTTGTACCTCTGTGCAATGACAATAAAATATATTATTATTGTTATTATGGCACAGCCTTGAGCTCTCTTTGATCTGTCCTTTTCACACCTTACCCTTCCATTACCTTTAGCTTCACGTTCCCCTGACTCTCAGTCTGAAGAAGGGTCCCAACCCGAAACATCACCCGTTTCTTGTCTCCAGAGATGCTGCCTGCCCCCCCCTCCCCCCCCCCCCCAGAGTTACTCCAGCATTTTGTGTCCCTCTCCAGTGTGAACCACACATTGGCACAACTGGTAGAAATACTGAATGTAAATGGTGTATGTTAAGGGCCTGTCCCACTTACTCGATTTTTTTTGACGACTGCCGGAACCCGTCATAGTCGCAGCAGGTTGCCAAAAATTTTCAACGTGTTGAAAATCCAGCAGCGACCAGAACAAGGTACGACTTTTTCCCGCGGGGTGATGCCCGTGTGGTCGTGAGCCATCGCCCAAAGAGTCGTACCTTTCTCTGGTCGCCCCCTGGATTTTCAACATGTTGGTGTGAAAATCGTGTAAATGATTGCAGATACTGTAATCATGTATTGTCTTTGCTCTGACTGGTTAGCCGGTAACGCAAGCTTTTCTCTGTACACTGTGACAATTAACGAAACTAAAAACTACGAAACTCCCTTCCCGATTCCACGCCAGGTTCAGACTCGACGCCGAAAGTGTCGTCAATGCAGAAGAGTGCAAGTGACTTTGAAAACTGCACGGGGAAAAAGCTGAGCGATCGTTCAATGCCTTCCCGAGCCTTGAGATGAGTTACTGCTTTGACAGGCACATCCACTTGTTTTATCCTTTAGCAGGGAAGGCATTTAAAAGTGTGGGAGGAAACCAGCAGAGGAGCAATAAAACATAACAGATACTGAAGTGAAATTATGTCATTCGGCTTGTGATATTTAGCATTCAACTTCTGGTAGAGTGATATACTGATGTTTGAAGCAACCATTCCTAAAGACCTGTGTCTCTTCACTCTTGCTGGCTACTTGTTATGTATTCCAGTTAGTCTGCTGCTTTATTTAATATCCTTCCCCTTGTTTTTGCCTCTGCCACACTGAATTAATTCTATTAGATCTGGCATTTTACACATTTGAAGAAATTAATATTAGAGTGGCACGGTGGCGCAGCGATAGAGTTGCGGCCTCACAGCGCCAGAGACCCAGGTTCAATCCTGGGATTCCCGGGATGGCGGGACTGACATATGATGAAAGAATGGAACGACTGGGCTTGTATTCACTGGAGTTTAGAAGGATGAGAGAGGATCTTATAGAAACATATAAGATTATTAAGGGATTGAACACACTAGAGGCAGCAAACATGTTCCCGATGTTGGGGGAGTCCAGAACCAGGGGCCACAGTTTAAGAATAAGGGGTAGGCCATTTAGAACAGAGATGAGGAAAAAAAATTCACCCAGAAAGTTGTGAATTTGTGGAATTCTCTGCCTCAGAAGGGCGTGGAGGCTGATTCACTGGATGCTTTCTTTTTTTTAAATATTTTTTTATTAGAAGCATATACATATCATAACCAAAACACAAATTGTTTACCAATTACATATTAACACAGCTTCTATTTATTTTTTAATAGATTTTGTGAAAGATAGAGCTATTGAAAGAAAGGAGAGAGAAAAAAGAAAAAAGAAAATAAACTTTAATAGTAAGATTAAATGAGAACTTACCAGTTTGAAGTTTGATCTTTATTTTATGAGGAGTTATGATGAGGGATTACGTGAAGACCCCGCCAGCACGCATGCGCGACATTCTTCAAAGCAGTGGTGTGAAATCACAGACAGCAACGTAGACTAATATAGTAAGATAAGAGAGAACTTTCATACTAGTTGATCTTTACAATAGAGGGTTTGGGAGCGGAGGGCACGTAATCCCTCATCATAACTCCTCATAAAATAAAGATCAAACTTCAAACTGGTAAGTTCTCATTTAATCTTACTATTTTACTTCGGAGTCACGTGAGTGACTACGTGAAGATTTCAAAGCTCTGTGATTTCATGCCCTGGAACACCCCATGCTCACACACTGCTATGCTGGGATAAGAGGATGAACGTATTTCAGACATGACACTGGCTGAAAAACAAAATAGGTATTTATTCATACCAAAACAAAATATATATCCCATATAGGGTAATTATTTAGCAGAATTCAAAATTCTTCCTGCAAAAGAGTCAGGAGAGGCCACGGGTTTGTTATAAAAGCATTGAAACGTCTTCTCATTGCTCCAACCCGCTGTGGCCAGGATGTGGTCCATGGGTACTTCCATCATCCTAGCCGCCGAAGTGGATGCTGCCCTGGTGGAGTGAGATTTAAAAATATTAGTGTCCACCCCCGCCGCATCCAGTACCACCCTTAACCATCTAGATATGGTTTGCACCGTGACTTTGTGGTGGGGCTTTTTGTGGCTTATAAGCAAAGCTTTCTCCGTGCCCCTGAGAGACTTGGTGACTGAAATGTAACGTGATATCAAAGTGACGATGCAGAGTCGAGTATCTGCTGGATAGGCTAGAAACTCTAATGTATGTCCAGACGATCCGGGTCGATCTTGTTTTAACAGCCCCTGCATATGAAAAGTGATTTTGCCATTGGAGATAGTCATGGCATCCAGATTTAACTTGTGCAGGGACTGGACCCGTTGTGCTGTGACAAGTGCCATAATCATTACCATTTTGTAGGTGAGTTTGTCCAAGGTGAGCCCCGAGTTTGGTGTCCATCCTCGCAACATAGTCAATACTATGCTGATATCCCACGTGTGGTTGTATCTGGGCCTGGGGGGGATTGGAATTAAATATTCCTCTCATTAGCTTAGACACTAATGGATGTGATCCAATGCCCAGTTGATCACTCCCCTTGCCCAGATAGGTTGATAGGGCACTCCTGGCACAATTAATGGCACTGTAGCTTAATCCTTCATCGTAGTGAAGGGTAGCCAGGAATTCCAGAACGTCCGTGATGGTAGCTGATTCGTAGGTTGTGTTTGTTGTAGATGTAGGCCATGTACTGATGTTCCTGATGTAGGTCATGTACTGTTTCCTAGTGGACTCCCTGCATGACGCTGAGATGGTATCTATTGTTCTGTTGGTGAGTCCGTATCCCAGAAGTGGCCGTTTCAGAATCTGCAAATCAACAGGTCCATGCAGTCATGACATGGATGGTGTTCCCCTGTGACGGGATGTATTAATAGGCTAGGTCGTTTGTTGACCCGAATACAAGGTTCTGTGGCCATCTTCTGTACCGCTGGGAACCATGGTTGGGTAGGCCAGTCGGGCACAACCAAAATACCCGATGCGGAGTCTTGTCTGATTTTTTGCAAGACCCGACTGATGAGGCAGAAGGGGGGAAAGGCATAACAGAACAAATCCCCCCAATGTAGCGTGAAAGCGTCCATTGCTACTGCCCCTGGGTCTGGTTCCCAAGCAACATATGTTGGCAGTTGGTGATTTAATCTGGATGCAAAAAGGTCGATATCTGGTGTCCCATAACGTTCTACAATATCTGTGAACACTTTCCGATCCAACATCCATTCTATGTTGTTGTTGAATTTTTGTGATCTGGTGTCTGCCACTGTGTTTAGCTTACCTGGAAGGTAAGTGGCTGAAATCCAAATTTCCCTTTGCAGACACCAGTGCCAGATATTATTAGCCAATTCATCACATGATATCGACTTTATTCCACCCATATGATTAATATAAGCCACCACTGTGGTGTTGTCAATTTGTAATCTAACATGTACTTGGTGCATGTCTGAGCAATATGCCCTAAGGCCATGAAATGCTCCCAGCATTTCTGAATAATTAATCCCCAATGTTTCGAATAGGGTTAGCTCTTGTGCACTCCATCTGCCTCCACAACTAGTGGTGGTATTAGTTGCTCCCCAACCTTTGGCACTGGCATCAGTTTGTAAGATGACCGAGGGATTTATGATAGTGATGGTTTTGGAACAGAATTGAGCATTTTCCATCCACCAATTTAATTCAATTCTTGCCTTTTCTGGTAACTTCATAGGCCTGTCGAAATGGCCTGCATGACTTTTGAGAGCTATAATTTTAGCTCTTTGTAGGTTTTGATAATGTAGTGGTCCGAATTGTGCTGCGGGAAAAGCAGCCACTATCTTCCCAATTACCCTGGCCACCTGCCGTATGGATGGATCCCTGATGCCAGTAAGGCTCCTGCAAGCTTCTATCAAGTCCACCACCTTGTTCGGTGGTAAGGTGATAGACATTTGCACCGAGTCAATAGTGAACCCCAAGTAATCCATGGTAGTAGAGGGTTCCAACTTTGATTTATCTGGATGTATGATGAACCCCAGCTTTTGAAAGAGATGTTTTGTGGCTAGAACTGCCAATGTAGCCGTTTCCAAATTCTCCCCGACAATGAGGATATCATCAAGGTAGGCCATAACAGTATGGTTTTGTTTCCTTAAATAGGCCAAAGCTGGTTTCAATATTTTGGTGAACAGCCTGGGTGCTGATGATAACCCATTGGGTAAGGCTTTATATTGCCATAATTGTCCCATCCAGATAAATTTAAGGTATTTCCTATGATCCTTGTGTATTGGCACTGAATAGTATGCATCCTTAAGGTCAATGCATGCCATGTAGTACCCATTAGCTATTAGCTGTCTGGCTGTGTCGAAAGTGTCCATTTTGAAATGAACATACTGAACAGAAGTATTCAGTTCGGTCAGATCTATGATTATGCGGCACCCGCCATCTTTTTTATTTTTGGTAAATATATTAGATACGAACTCCTGAGATTCTCTGGTGGTTCTCTCAATTACCCCTTTGCTAATTAATCTTGATAGTTCAGCATGGCCTGCCGTTCTTTCTTTTTGTGAAAGTATAAACTTTCGGCTAGGCGAATGCTGGACCGGGGTAGGGAGTTCGTAAATGAATTCAATTTTATAGCCCTGAATACTTCCGAGTATGTAAGGATCAGAGGTAAAAGTGCGCCATACTTCATAAAACAAGTGCAACCGGCCTCCCACATAAGATGAATTTAGACAAGCAATGTTCCTGGGGGAGCCAGACCCACCTACCTCCAAGGTTATTGCCGGTGTTGCGGTCTTTGCCCTTGTTTCTTCTGTTGAGTTGCTGCGTTGTAGGGGTGGCGCATTTTCCAAGAAGGCCGGGCTGGGCCATGGCCTAAAAAAGACCGTTGTGCAGGTGGGCCGGCCTTCGAGCTTTCACCACCGGACGGTCTGTTGTGATATCGCTGGCCGGTGGGTGTGTAGGGGTGCTGCCGCTGTTGGTAGTGAGGTTTGGAGGTACTGGGTACCTTAATCAGGCCTATGGCCTTGGCCTCCTCGTCCAGGTCTTTCACCTGTTTGGGGAGGTTATCCCCGAACAGCAGATTTGGTGGTTGAGCGTTACCTGGTCTGCATAACCCCGCAAACTTGGGGTTAAGTGCCGGTTTGATAATGCTCTTCCTGTAGTTATTTATCTCGTACTGTGTGTTACACAGCAAGGCCAGAGCATCCTGTAGTTCTTCCGGTAACTCTATTCCCACCGCAGTTCTGGCCACTGCCGTAATCCCGGCGGTCAAAAGTTTCAGGATCCTCTGAAGTTTGACTTCTTGCCCTCTAATCGTAGGGCTCATGTTCCCCCATATAGGGTTATTCACCGCAGGAACAGTCAGTGAGTTACAATTTTCAGGAGCAA
Organism: Raja brachyura; assembly: GCA_963514005.1. The sequence goes on along the minus strand of OY740801.1, from coordinate 3,367,220 downwards.
GATACTTATCAGCTGTTGCATTGATGGCTTGCTCCTGAAGCTGGTTTGTAGTCATATAATTGATACCAGCTGCCAGCTTTGGGTGGATAGGTAGGCCTTTTTGAGAAGGAACTGCATGCTTGTTTACCATATCCAGTAACTCTTCTTGCACCCCTGACACTGTTGGTTGTTCAGCCAACTCCCCCTCTTCAGGGTCAGCCCAGTTCTGACCCCCAATGCTCCCCTGCGAAGAGGGCGAGACATTAGGCAGTCCATGATAGGATCCTGCCGTGGGCCTGCGAAGAGGCCCACCGTGACTCTGCCCCTGCAAAAGCAGGTCACGCTGGAGCAATTGCTCCACCATCCGCTCCATGCGGGCAAGACGACCCCCGTCGCTATCAGCGAACGGGGTGTCCTCGGGACTGGACCCAGCTGGGTCAGCGGCCCCGTCCGACTTTCGGGTGGATTTACCGCCCGACCACGGCGTATCTGCGGCCCTCATAGGTGAAAAGTCGGGAGCTGCGGGTAACACCTGCAGCTCAGGAGAAGCGGCACGCTGCTGGCTGCTCTCCATGGCAGCAGCTCTTGCCGCTGCTCTTTTCAATTTCCGCGACTCCATGTAGAATTCCTGAAAAAACAAGTATACACTGAGTCGCCACGCTCACCACTCCGGTGAGACTTACCTTTCGTAAGTTTTTTAAACTTATGCTGGAGGAGCCCCGCTCCTCCCGACTGTCGCTTCCGCATGCGTACGACGATATGTTGCGCATGCGTGCTGGCGGGGTCTTCATGTAGTCACTCACGTGATTCCGAAGTAAAATTAATAATAAAATGTAATTATTCATCCAATCCTGGATTCAAGTTTCAGTCAGGCTTTTGTGCCGGACCAATTTACCCTTTCAGCAAATCAATAAATGGAGACCATATTCTAGCAAACAATTCTGGTTTGTCAATTAAGACAAGTCTAATTTTTTCCAAGTGTAAGTTCTCCGACATCTCCATAATCCACATTTTAATTGTGGGGGTTCTTGGGTTTTTCCAAAATTCTAATACAAATGTTTTCCCAATTATTATACTATAATCAAGGAAATGGCTTTGGGTTTGTTGTCAATTTTAGGCTTTGTTCTGATATTCGTAACATTATTAGTTTTGGATCAGGATCCAATTGGATATTAACTACTTCAGAAATAATTTTAAAAACATCCGTCCAGAATTTTTTTAATTTTTATACAAAAGTATGAGTTAAATTAATTTCTAAATATCGACATTTGTCACAGATAGGAGAAATATTTGGAAAAATTCTATTTAATTTTGTTTTAGAGTAGTGCAGTCTATATGGTACTTTAAATTGTATTACAGAGTGTCTGGCATTTAACGAGCATTGATGTACATGCTGTAGACTTTCATCCCAAATATCTTTCATTATAGGTTGAGCTAGTTCATTCTCTCATGCTTGTCTATATAATTCCGTCGAGTCCAGCGTGACCCCACCACTCTCCACATCTTCCCATCTCCCCCCCCTGTCTGCCTTCCGCAAAGACCGCTCCCTCCGCAACTCGCTTGTCAATTCTTCCCTTCCCTCCCGCTCCACCCCTTCCCCGGGCACTTTCCCCTGCAACCGCAAGAGATGCTACACTTGTCCCTTCAGCTCCCCCATCCACTCCTTTCAGGGACCCAAGCAGTCATTCCAAGTCCGACAGAGGTTCACCTGCACCTCCTCCAACCTCATCTCCTGCATCCGTTGCTCCAGATGTCAGCTGATCTACATCGGTGAGACCAAGCGGAGGCTGGGCGATCGTTTCGCCGAACACCTCCGCTCGGTCTGCAATAACCAACCCGACCTCCCGGTGGCTCAGCACTTCAACTCCCCCTCCCATTCCGTATCCGACCTCTCGGTCCTGGGCCTCCTCCACGGCCAGAGTGAGCAACACCGCAAGTTGGAGGAACAGCACCTCATATTCCGCTTGGGGAGTCTGCATCCTCTGGGCTTAAACATTGAATTTTCTCAATTCTGTTAACCCTGGCTGTCTCCTCCCCTTCCCACCTCTCCCTCAGCCCTCGGGCCCTGGCATTCCTTCTCCATCTCCCCCCCACCCAAGTCGCACTAGCTTCTCATTTTCACACTACAAACAGCTTACAATGGCCTGTTTCCTTGGGTTACACAAAAAGCTGGAGAAACTCAGCGGGTGCAGCAGCATCTAGGGAGCGAAGGAGATAGGCGACGTTTCGGGTCGAGACCCTTCTTCAGACCCTGTTTCCTTTATCATCAATACTTTTTTGCATATCTTTCATTCATTGTTCTTTATCTCTCCACATCACTGTCTATATCTCTCGTTTCCCTGATCCCTGGCCAGTCTGAAGAAGGGTCTCGACCCGAAACGTCGCCTATCTCCTTCGCTCCTTAGATGCTGCTGCACCCGCTGAGTTTCACCAGCTTTTTGTGTAACCGGAGATATTAATTTATCTGTATTAGGATATTTATTCAAACATTCATCAAGAGTCTCTGGCTCTCTGGTTCTGTAATCTTGTGTATGTGATTTAACATCATCTCTAAGTTGTAAATATCTAAAAAAGTTATTTGAGTGTTGTGCATAATTCTGTTGTAACTCCTGAAATGAAAGAAAAATACCTTTTCTGTAAAGGTGTCCCACCTTTTTAATTCCATAGTTTTCCATTGTACAAAACTTTTATCCAACACAGAAGGTTTAAATGAAGGATTATTTGCAATGGGGAGAAGGAATGATAAACTATCCAATTTAAAAGTCATTTTAAATTGTTTCCAAGTTCGTATATCACTATATATTATCTGATTTTCACTGGATGCATTCTAAAGAGAGTTTTACAGACAGGTGCTGTCTGTACGGAGTTTGTATGCTCCCCCCCCCCCCCCCCCGTGACCATGTGGGTTTTCTCTGGGTGCTCCGGTTTCCTCCCACACTCCAAATATGTGCAGGTTTGTAGGTTAATTGGCACGGTATAATTGTAAATTGTCCCTAGAGTGTGTAGGATATTGTTAGCGTGCGGGGATCGCTGGTCGGCACGGACTTTGTGGGCCGAAGGGCCTGTTTCCACGCTATATCGCTAATCTCTAAAATGTTTTTTTGCCTTGGACTATTGGAGTCCCACCTTGTCAGAGGATAACATGTTATAAAGTCCTTGTTTCTCTGTCATAGTTCAGGTGAACTTTAAAGGCTGCGCTGTAAAGAGCTTACCCAAATGTCTTGGACAAAATGTATCTGTACATCGAATAATCCATTCATCTTCACCCACGGTGGGATATATCCGACATTCCCAATGCTAAAATTGTATAAAATAGGCAACGTTACTGAGATAACTAAAACAAACTTGTTGCCTAAAAACTTATCCTATCGTGGCCATTCCTTGCTTCCTGTTCAGTTTCACTACTAACGGGTCAAGAACATTTGTACCAGCACAGAACAATGAGATTTTAGTTTCAGGTTAGTTTAGAGCCCTTCGGCCCACCGAGTCCGCGCCGACCAGCGATCCCCGCACACTAACACTATCCTACACCCACTAGGGACAGTTTACATTTATACCAAAGCCAAAGCCACTCCCGTCGCAGCGGCCTCTGCAGTCCGTCTGTCTTTTTTTATTTTTTGTCTTGTTTTGAGTGTAGTTATAGTGTTTTTTTTAGCTGGGTATGTGTGGGGGGTGAGGGGCGGGGTGGGGGAAACTTTTAAAATCTTTTCCCTGTACAGAGGACCCGACCTTTACTCTGTCGGGTCTCCGTTGCCGTTGGGGCCTAGCACCGTGGAGCGGCCTCCAGCCGGACCTGGGGCTCCAGTCGCGGAGCTGCGGGCTACTTACCATCGTGGAGCTGGCCGAGTTCGGAACGGGAGGAGCTGTGGTGCTCGCTGCTGCCTGGCCCCGGAGATTCGGAGGCTCCAGCTGCAGGCTGGTGGACGGTGACACCGGGAGCTCGTGGGTCACTGGTCGGAGACCGCTTTTTGGAGCTCCCGCGGCGGCAACATCTCCCACCCGAGATGCGGGGTTGAAAATAACCTGGAGCGGGGCCTTACATCGCCCGGCGCGTCTTTAATGGCCACGAGACTTGCTAGCGCCCACTGGGGGCTCCAACATCAAGACCCGGAGCGCGGCCTTGCATCGCCCCGCGCGGCATTAATGGCCGTGAGACTTATTTACCATCGCCTGCCGGGGGCTTTGACTCTGACATGGGGGGAGAATGGGGAGTGCAGGGGAGAGATAAGACTTTGCCTTCCATCACAGTGAGGAGGAGATTCACGGTGATGGATGTTTGTGTCAATTGTGTTGTGTCTTGGTTTTTTTTCTTGTTTGTATGACTGCAGAAACTAAATTTTGTTTGAACCTCAATGAGGTTCAAATGACAATAAACGGTATTGTATTGTAAAATAACCGACAAACCTGCACGTCTTTGGAGTGTGGGAGGAAACCGAAGATCTTGGAAAAATCCCACGCGGGTGACGGGGAGAATGGGCGGCACGGTGGCGCAGCAGCAGAGTTGCTGCGCGGGAGACCCGGGTTCGACCCCGAATCTACGGGTCCTGCCTGTATGGAGCAACTCTACCACTGCTCCACCGTGGTGGATGAAAGTCGTGGACGTTGGTGCTGTGCAGCGTTCAGGAGGCCAACGGCCCGCTGGGCAGAAGCTGTTCTTGAACCTGGAGGTCACGGCTCTCTGTCTGACATTTACATGGCAAAATCATGAAAATGTGGAGGGCAGCTGTAATATTTTCAGTAATATCCTCGTCCAAGTGCCTAAATATATATATATTTGGCAGTCCGTTTGAAACTCACAATGCCTCTGTAATTACCACTGCGGTCCGTCACTTTGAAATGTGGCAGATACCACTGTGAGAACCATGCTGCTATTGGCAGGGACTTTGACCATTGTCAGTGCTAATGGAAACAGCTCCTTATACCATCGGAACAAAAGTCTGAAGAAGGGTCTCGATCTGAAACGTCGCCTATCTCCTTCGCTCCTTAGATGCTGCTGCACCCGCTGAGTTTCTCCAGCCTTTTGTCTACCCTCCATCGGAACAATAATGTCCCCCTACCTTGAAATACAGCCAGGATAATGCCTTTAAATAAATACAAGTAGTGATATTGATATCAGTAGTGGCACGAACATCAGTTCCACCTCCAGTTTCAGGGACAGTTTCTTCCCAGCTGTCATCGGGCGACTGAACCATCCTACCACCAACTGGAGAGCAGTCCTGACCTCCCATCTACCTCATGGAGACCCTTGGACTATCTTTAATCAGACTTTTGGATATAATTCTTAGGGCTAACGGAATCAAGGGATATATGTGGAAAAAGCAGGAATGGGGTATTGTAGATTAGAATGTCTTCACTATATATATATATATATATAGTGGAGATACAGGTTCTGGATGATCAGCCATGATCACATTGAATGGTGGTGCAGGCTCGAAGGGCTGAATGGCCTACTCCTGCACCTATGTTTCTATGATTATCTTGTAAGTAAGTCATTTTTATTTATGAAGCACTTTTAAATCAAATCACGTTAAAGCCAAAGTGCTTTCCTGAGAAAAACATTTGGATTCCCATACATCCATATAAAATAAAAATAAGAAGAAAAATGACGCAATGCACGATAGGATTAAACAACAGCAGAATGAACACTTTCCACTGTGAGTTGAAGGCACCAAAAAGTCCAGTCCTCCTCCTCCTCCTCCTCCAAGTCCACCCGAGGTCGGGGCCTATTTGAGGCCTCCGCCGCCAGTCCCCACAACGGCGGCCCGATGTTGTCGGCCCACCTGCCGCGAAGATGGAACACCGGCGTTGGGTGAAAAATCCTCATCGGCATGGAGATGTCTGGAGCAGCCGCTCCCTCCCCGGACACCGCGGCACCCGAAGTCCTCATGGTTGGTTGGAGCTCCGACTCGGATCCCAGGCTCCGCGGTGTTCTAAACCCAGCACCGCCCGCAGCCACAGCTCCTCGATGTTGGAGCCGGCGGTCTCCACACACACCGCAGCTTACCGCACGGCGACCCGGTAAGGCAGCGCCATGCCGCCGCTGTAGCTGTAGCCCCGGCAGGAAACGGCGCTCCAGTCCGATGGTAGGCCGCACGGAGAGGACGAAGATGCGATTCGGAGGGAAACCGCAGAAATAAAGTTTCCCCTTTCCCCTCCCCCCAGCCACCACATAAAAGGAGACCTCAACAAACATTTGGATCTAACAGGACTAAAAATAAAAATAAAAAAAGGGATGAAGGGACCGACTGCAGGCCGAGCTGCCGTACACAACGGCGCCCTACTCCTGCAGTAAAGCGTACTAAAGGTCATAAGGTCATAAGTGATAGGATCAGAATTAAGCCATTCGGCCCATCAAGTCTACTCCGCCATTGGAATCACGGCTGGTCTATCTCTCCCTCCTGTGACCAGCCACATTGACTAGAGCAGCTGAGACATGTTGGCCGGTGCGGGCAATTTGGGCCCAAGGGTCTGGTTCCACACTGTATCACTCTAAGACTCTATAATATATATATTTTTTATTACAGTAGGTAAGCAGTACATTAGCAAACACATATTATGATAGTTATATTTTGTGCGCAACAATCGTACATTATTAATATTATCAGATGAATCATTTTGTCTCTAGTAAATTTTTTTTTTAAAGAGAGAGAAACAGAGAAAAATAAAATATAAATCAAAAAAGAGACCTTTTTTTATAATGGAATAATTTACCATTAATACGTCATTGGAGATAAAATCAAGAAATATAAAATATCACTTTTCATCTAATCCTAAATCCAAGTTTCAGTTAGGGTTCCTTGCCGAACCGATCGACCCCTTTAAGTAATCAATGAAAGAAGACCATATTCTAACGAAAACTTCTTGTTTGTCCATTAGGGCAAATCTGATTCTTTCCAGGTGTAGGGTCTCCGACATTTCCGTAATCCACATTTTAATTGTGGGGGATGTCGGGCCTTTCCAAAATTTTAATATTAATTTCTTCCCAATTATTATACTATAATCTAGGAAATTTCTAAGACTCTATGACTTCCAAAACAGTTTTTCAACACAATGGTCATGTTCGTAAGTGATTGGAGCAGAATTAGGCCATTCGGCCCATCAAGTCTACGCCGCCATTGGAATCGCGGCTGATCTATCTCTCCCTCCTAACCCCATTCTCCTGCCTCCTCCCTGAGATGCGTTATTCCCATTATCCTGTATCTGTACGCTGATAAAATCATCTAAAGCTACCTGCTTAATGCAGATGTCTCAGAACTCAAATGGACAGAAGGAATATAAGTGTTAGCATAATGTAAAACTAATAACATCAGCTGTTGTGCACAAAGTGTGAATCTCATTAAAATCTAATCTCTTTTAAGATTCAAATTATATTTTAACATGTAGTCAGCAGCTCTTCAAACAGAAGTAACACGATCTTTTCCATGTCGTGATTTTGTCGGGGAAAAAAAAAAATTACTTTGAAAATATATGATGTCTACAAGGGAATGTGACGTTGACACTCACGCACGCCAGTTACTCCGTCTCGAACTCACTGAGGTGGTTGATTGGGTTGATATTCTTCGACATATAACGTCATTGAATGGCAACTTTTCCTGACACCTCCTAATCCAGGCATCATTCTGTTAAGTAGGCCCAAAATGCTGGAGTAACTCAGCGGGACGGGCAGCATCTCTGGAGAGAGGGAATGGCTGACGTTTCAGGTGGAGACCCAAAAGTTCAGTCTGAAGAAGGATCTCGACCTGAAATGTCTCCCATTCCTTCCCTCCGGAGATGCTGCCTGTCCCGCTGAGTAACACCAGCAGTTTGTGTCTAACTTTGGTGTAAACCAGCATCTGCAGATCCTTCATACATCATTCTAGTAAACCTTCTCTTCAAGCTCGCCACATCCTTCTTGTAATGGGGTGACCAGAACTGCAAACTCTATATGTTTGGCAGATGCAGTATAATGTGGATAAATAGTAAGATTGAACGAGAACTTACCAAGTTTGAAGGTTGATCTTTATTTCATGAGGAGTTGCGGTGAGGGATTTCGTGAAGAGCCCGCCGGCACGCATGCGCGACATTCTTCAAAGCAGCGGTGTGGAATCACAGAAACAACAACAGAAATTACTTGGCATAGTAAGATTTAAAGAGACTCTGATTACCAGCTGAAGATGATCGAGGGTTGGGAGCGGAGGGCACGAAATCCCTCACCGCAACTCCTCATGAAATAAAGATCAACCTTCAAACTTGGTAAGTTCTCGTTCAATCTTACTATTTCATTTCGGAGTCACGTGAGTGACTTCGTGAAGAGTTCAAAGCTTCTGTGATTACACGCCCTGGACAACGTCCATGCAGACACACCACTAGCAAGGATGGATTGGAGTAAACAAGTTGATGAAACGAGGTTATACTGAAACAAAAAGAAGATTTATTAATAACACAACAAATAACGCCCTTTTAATCAGGGACATCCCCACGTTCACACCCGGCGTTCAGCACGGCCTCTGCGAATTGAAGGGGAGCAGCAACAGGCTTATTATAGAACCGCTGGAACACCGATTCATTCGCCCATCCTGCTGTGGCGAGGATATGGTCCATGGGTACCTCCATGACCCTCGCCGCCGACGTAGATGCAGCCCTGGTGGAGTGGGATTTAAACACATTAGTGTCAATACCTGCCTTATCCAGGACGATCCGGAGCCACCTGGATATCGTCTGGACTGTCACTCGATGGTGAGGTCTTTTGTGAGTGACAAGCAGGTACAACTCCATTCCTCTGATGCTCCTCGTCACCTTGATGTAGTAACGGATGTGAGTGGCTAAACATAGCCGAGCATCTGCAGGGTATGCCGGGAACTTCAGCTGCAGCCCTGTGCACCCAGGTCTATGCTGCTTGAGTAGCTCATCGATGAAAAAGACTACTTCTCCAGGGGTCGACGCCATCCTATCAATACGAAGTTTGTGGAGCGTCTGAACCCGCTGTGCTGAAGTCAGCGCTAGTAACATCACCAATTTCATAGTGAGTCGGTCCAGCTGTAACCCTTCCATGGGTGACCACGACCTGAGCAGGGTAAGCACATCCCTGACATCCCAGGTGATGTTGTAGCGTGGTGTCGGCGGATTTAGATTGAATATTCCCCGCATCAGTCTGGACACTAGCCTGTTCGATCCTACCTCGATGTTGAGGTAGAATGATAGCGCACTCCTTGCGCTGTTGATGGCACTATAACTCAAGTGCTCATCGTGGTGCAACCCCGCGAGGAATTCCAGGACGTCGGCTATGGAGTCATCATCATAGGCGATGTGAGAGCGACTGCAGTAGGCTTCCCACTTGGTGATGTGGGAGAGATATCTCCGCCTGGTTGACTCTCGACATGATGCTCCAATGGTGTTCATGGTCCGGGTGGTGAGGCCATACTGCATCCATGGCCTGGTCAGAACCTGCAAGCCAGTAATTTTAGATAGGCATGGCAGGGGTGTAATTCCCCTGAAACAGGGTGAGGAACCAAATGTGGGCAACCCGCTAGAGGGACCCAAGGTTGACTAATCATGTCAGAGACCACCGGATACCAAGGCTGCGTAGGCCAGTCGGGTATGACAAGAATGCCTCTGGCAGAATCCATCTTGATTTTTTGTAATACCCGACTGATGAGGCAAAACGGGGGGAATGCATAGAAAAACCAATTCCCCCAGTCTAGCGAGAATGCATCAATCGCTAATGCCCCAGGGTCTGGTTCCCATGAAACATATGTTGGTACCTGATGGTTCAACCGGGACGCAAAAAGATCTATATCCGGTTGGCCAAATTTGGCTGTAATTTGGGCAAATATTTGAGGAGCAGCATCCACTCAATACTATCATTGAATTTGCGTGACCTGGTGTCTGCCACAGTATTAAGCCTGCCTGGCAGATAGGTGGCTGAAATACAAATATCACGATCAATACACCAGCACCAAATAGTATTAGCCAATTTGTCACAAGAGACTGACCTGGTACTGCCCATATGGTTTAAATATGCCACCGCTGTGGTGTTGTCTATTTGGAGACGGACATGAGTTCCACTAAGATTAGCACAATATGCCCGTAGTCCGTGAAATGCTGCAAGCAGCTCCAAATAGTTAATCCCTTGTCTAGCAACATGCTGGCTTCAAGGGGATCCCACCTGCCACCACAACTAGAAGAGCTGTCCGCAGCTCCCCAGCCTAGAGAGCTTGCGTCAGTTTGCAAATATACCACCGGATTGGGCACAACAATGGGTTTGAATGCCCTGCCAATATTGGACACCCACCATTGCAGCTCAACCTTAGCATCAGAAGACAGCCCCATAGGTCTGTCAAAATGACCAGCGTTCTTTTTTAACGCAGCAATCTTGGCCCTTTGCAAATTTTGATAATGCAAAGGCCCAAACCGGGCTGCCGGAAATAAAGCTACGATTTTCCCAATCACCTTAGCTGTATGCCGAATAGATGGTATACTGGCGGATGCGAGATCCTGACATGCAAGGGAGACATCCTCAACCTTGTGAAATGGAATGGTGGCCCTCATTTGAATAGAGTCCACCGTGAAACCCAAATAATCCATAACCTGGGATGGGTGAAACTTTGATTTTTCTGGATGGACTATAAACCCTAGCTGCTGAAATATAGTGACAGTAGCCAAAACAGCCCTTTCAGCTGCTTCCAGAGTGTTGCCAATAATCAGAATATCATCTAAATAAGCCATTACAATATGATGTTGTATGCGTAATTTGGCCATAACAGGTTTGAGTAATTTAGTAAAGAGCCTAGGGGCGGTGGTAAGCCCATTTGGTAAGGCCCGATATTGCCAGAGCTGATCCATCCAGACAAATTTCAAAAATTTCCGGTGATGTTTCCGGATGGACACTGAATAGTATGCATCTTTCAAATCAATACATGCCATAAAGCAACCATGCGAAATCAGTGATTTGGCTGTCTCAAAGGTGTCCATTTTGAAATGTGTATATGTTACAAAGGTATTCAACTGGGTCAAGTCAATAATCACCCGACAACCTCCATCCTTTTTTGGCCTAGTAAATATATTGGAGACGAATTCAATGGGCTCGTGAATAGTTTTTTCTATCACGCCTTTTTGTTCCAAACGAAAAATTTCAGCCGTGCCTGCTGCCTGCTCAACGGCAGACAGCGTAAACTTCCGTTTAGGCATATGCTGGGATGGAGGAATGTTGCCGTGAATAAATTCAATAGAATGACCTCGAATATTTTGTAACACAAATTTGTCTGAAGTAACTGCTCCCCAAGCTTTAGCAAAGAACCGGAGTCGCCCTCCAACATGTGAGATTAAAGGGGCAGGAGAAAGAAAACCAGACCACCTTACCTCCATGGTCACCGGCGGTCCCTGACATACTTGAGTGGCCGAGGAGGTGCTGGGTTGGGCTGACGATGAGATGGCTTCATCTTCCACTGGGGTCGCTGTGTGCCTGACCCCAAAAAAGACCGCTGCTGCTGGCCCTGTTGATAGTAGTGCTGAGTAGCAGCATATGGTCTTGATGCTGGTGCGACCGGACCTCGCGGTCGAGCAGGAGGAGCTTTTGGCACCGTCGGTCTGGGGGCGATCTGAGATCGCATAAGTCCCACCGTTTTGGCTACCTCATCAAGCTCCTTGACCCTCTTCGGCAGGTCTTCTCCGAAGAGTTGTCGGGGCGGCGGTGGCGGTGGAGGTTTACACAACCCAGCAAATTTTGGGTTGATAGACGGACGGATGCTATTCTTCCGAAAATCGTTGATTTCGTGCTGGGTGGCACATAACAGCGCCAACGCATCCTCCTGGTCCAGTGACAGGTCAGTTCCATCGACCGACCGCGCAAAGGCAGTAATACCGGCCGTGAGGAGTTTGAGGATCCGCTGGAGTTTAACCTCCTGATGGCGGACAGCCACGCCGATGTTGCCCCATATGGGCGTATTGACCAGGGGCACGTTGAGGGCATTACAGTTGGACGGGGCCTTGTGGCGCTGTGGCCTGTGAAAGTACTTCCTCCTGCAACCGCTGATCTGTGAGAAAGTCTATTGTTGCTGCCAGTTTTGGCTGAAGCGGAAGTCCAGTTGTGATTGGTGCAGCAAATTTGGCCGCCACGTCCAGTAGCTCAGGTGTCGGTGCCTCCGACGGTGTTGGTGTAGGGTCAAACCCCTCTTCCCCTTGTGGCTCGCTGATGATAGAAACTGGCGAGGTGGCCCTGTGCCTGTCGATATCTGTAGGTGCGTACTGCTGTTGATTATGGAGCAACAGCTCCAGCAGCCGCTCGATGCGGTCAATACGCCCACCATCCTGAACACTCGGATGGTCGGAGTCCTCCGGCTCAGAAACCATGCCGGGGCTCCTATCATCGGCCCGCACCTCTGAGAAGTGATCTCGGTGCCGGAATGGATCGCTTTCGGCCGCCGCAGCGAAACCGTGCGAGTCCCGTGCGGGCAGGGTGTCCAACCGCCTCTTCTTGGCGGGAGCAGAAACCGTTGCCACAAAGGGCCCTGACGGCTTGGGGTCGACTCCAGCAGAAGCATGGAGCGACGCCCGCACAGGCTTGCCGGCTGTCCGCATATCGGACGGTGCCGACGCATGGTCTCGTCCTCCCATCCATGGGGGACTCGGCTACCGAGGCGGGACCGTACCCAAGCCCCCCGTCCCGGCGGCGGGGGTTGGGAGTTGGATAGCAGACCTTAACGACCCAGGTCCCGCCGTTGCACCAGACCGCTCCATGGCGGCTGGTGGAGCCTTGGCCCGAACCGGGTTAGGCTTACGGGCGCCTCTGCTGCCTTTTAATGAAGGGCTAGCGGAGGGGGGTCGGGCTGCAGCACGAGACCCCTTCCCCATTGTCGCCAAAGGCGAACTTGTGGCAGGGTCCACCCTTTCAGAAGGCACCCCGACGTCCTCCTCCACGCACTCCTCCTCGGAGCTGTGGCGACTCAGCGGGTCCCGACCTGCAGCAGCAGACGGCAATGACTTCCCCGCCTTCTTCCCGGCCCCAGGTGTAAACGATGAGGGCGCCGGGCCACGACTTCTTCGTCCAGACATTCTGAACACTCCAATCCGCACCCTTGCTGAAAGACAAAACCGACAGCAAGGGCCAACCAACTTAAGGTGAGTTTAACTTACCTAAGCGGCTCCTTTTGAAGGGCTGGCGAGGAGCGCGCCCCACCGCCAGCTGTCGGCAGCAATGCGTTGCGACGATATGTCGCGCATGCGTGCCGGCGGGCTCTTCACGAAGTCACTCACGTGACTCCGAAATGAAATGTGAGGTTATCCACTTTGGTGGCAAAAACAGGAAAGCAGACTATTATCTAAATGGTGGCCGATTAGGAAAAGGGGAGATGCAGCGCGACCTGGGTGTCATGGTACGCCAGTCATTGAAAGTAGGCATGCAGGTACAGCAGCAGTGAAGAAAGTGAATGGTATGTTAGCTTTCATAGCAAAAGGATGAATATAGGAGCAGGGAGGTTCTACTTCAGTTGTACAGGGTCTTGGTGAGACCACACCTGGAGTATTGCGTACAGTTTTGATCTCCAAATCTGAGGAAGGACATTATTGCCACAGAGGGAGTGCAGTGAAGGTTCACCAGACTGATTCCTGGGATGTCTTATGAAGAAAGACTGGATAGACTTGGTTTATACTCTCTAGAATTTAGGAGATTGAGAGGGGATCTTATGGAAACTTATAAAATTCTTAAGGGGTTGGACAGGCTAGATGCAGGAAGATTGTTCCCGATGTTGGGGAAGTCCAGGACAAGGGGTCACAGCTTAAGGATAAGGGGGAAATCCTTTAGGACCGAGATGAGAAGGACTTTTTTCACACAGAGAGTGGTGGGTCACTGGAACTCTCTGCCACAGAGGGTAGTTGAGGCCAGTTCATTGGCTATATTTAAGAGGGAGTTAGATGTGGCCCTTGTGGCTAAAGGGATCAGGGGGTATGGAGAGAAGGCAGGTACGGGATACTGAGTCGGATGATCAGCCATGATCATATTGAATGGTGGTGCAGGCTCGAAGGGCCTAATGGCCTACTCCTGCACCTAATTTCTATGTTTCTATGTTTCTATGTTTCTATGTTTCTATACACTTTGGCCCTCTCACCTTTAAGCCCTCTAATCTTTAAACTTCCAAAATTCTAACTTGATTTCTCAGTTCAGCTGACTATTGTAGACGGAACCATATTTCTGACCTGCCTTAGGTTCAATAACGCCCTGTAACTAATTGCTTGCTACTTAGATTTAGGTTTAGTGCTGTCATGTGTACTGAGGTACCATGGAAGGCTTTATTTTGCATGCTGTCAAATAATACCGTACATACATACAGTGGAGCCAAACTCAGGAACAATAGGTAGAGCAAAAAGGGGAAGATACAGGGTGCAGAATATAGATTTCTCATTGTTTTCCCTACAGTTCATGTTTTCTACAATATCACCCCAACACAGTTCAAGAACAGGTGAATTTTGAGAATTTAGTGATTTTACAATAGACAATAGGCGTAGGCCATTTGGCCCTTCGAGCCAGCACCGCCATTCACTGTGATCATGGCTGATCATCCACAATCAGTTCCCCGTTCCTGCCTTCTCCCCATATCCCCTAATTCCGCTATCTTTAAGAGCCCTATCTAGCTCTCTCTTGAAACTATCCAGAGAACCTGCCTCCACCGCCCTCTGAGGCAGAGAATTCCACAGACTCACAACTCTCTGTGAGAAAAAGTGTTTCCTCGTCTCCGTTCTAAATTCTTATTCTTGTAGGCTTAAGGGAGGAAAGATTTAATAGGAACCTGAGGGACAATTTTTCATTTTACACAAAGGGTGGTGGGTGTATGAAATGAGCTGCCAGAGGAGGTAGTTGAGGCTGGGACTATCGTAATGTTTAAAAAGCAGGTGCATGGATAGGACGGGTTTGGAGGGATATGGGCCAAACGCAGGCAGGTGGGACTAGTGTGGCTGGGACATGTTGGTCGGCAAGGGCTGAAGGGCATGTTTTCATAACTCTATTAAATTAACAGTGACAATGTATAAACGCTGTCTCCCACCAAAGCAGTGAAGCTGAATTTTAAAAACACATTCCCGATAAAGTGATTACTTTAAATTAGTTTAGTTTAGTTTAGAGATACAGCGCGGAGACAGGACCTTCAGTCCACCGAGTCCGCGCCGACCAGCGATCCCCGCACATTAACACTATCCTACACACACTGGGGACAATTTTTACATTTACACCAAGCCAATTAACCTACAAACCTGCAAGTCTTTGGAGTGTGGGAGGAAACCGAAGATCTCGGAAAAAACCCACGCGGGTCACGGGGAGTATGTGCAAACTCCATACAGACAGCGCCCGTAGTCGGGATCGAACCCGGGTCTCCGGCGCTGCAAGTGCTGTAAGGCAGCAACTCTACCGCTGCGCCACCGTGCCGCCCTTACATTTCTGCCTTCAATTTGGTGACAATTCAAAATTGAATAGTTCTTGCTGAGAGAAAGTAAGAGGAACTGTAGCCACATTTCCCAAGGAATATCTGAGGGTAATTATTTGAGGTTCTGGTCTCTACTTTGTAGAGAGCACAGTCTTTAATTAAACTCGCCAAAACTGACAATTTGTACGATAATTATCAGTGTAGTTTGAGCAAATGTAACTTGATGTCAACTATTAATTATTAGTTTTAAATGTGCATTATTAAAATGACACCAAATCTCTTTTTGAAATCCATGCTGATTGCATAATATAATTTTTTTCATAACATATGTTAAATTCAAAATCTATGTTCAGTAAATCCTATGCATATTAAAAGCTATGAAAACCTAATTTGCAAAATGATAGCCCTGGTCACATTTTGCCCTGATTTTGGAAAAGATGCCCTTGAACTGTAAATAATGCAACTCTCCATGAATTGTCACCTTGTCGTGGTGGAGAAGCTTGTGTGGACCTGAGATCCTGAGAGCGATGCCGTCTGGAGCGATGCTCCTGGTAGGGCCACCCATGGCGGTAAGGTCGAGGGGGAGGTCTCTGACAAAGAGCCAATCCGACCCAGACCTCAACAGTGGAACAGGCGGAGGACGATGGCTGACCTTAGTGGAGCGTCACAACGGCTGGGAAGGCGGATGAAGGCTGCGGCAGAAAAGGGTCTCCGGTCGTCTTGGACTCCATGCTACTGGATCCTGACCCAGATCTGTCAAGGACCCCACGTGGGGTGGCTGTCTGTGCACCAGTCTCCCCAAGTTAAACATAGTCACAAGAAAACCTACGCAGGTCAGGGGGAGAACGCACAAACTCTGTACAGACAGCACCCGTAGTCGGGATCGAACCCGGGTCTCCGGCGCTGACTCTCCGCACCACCGCTCCGCCATTACTGGGCACTGGATGTTGGAGCAGATTTACGGGCTGGAGATCGGGGAGTAATGTGTTAAACTGCGAAGGCGGGTTGCAGGAATATTTTATCTGTGGCAAATAATTCCGTTACATTAATTGCTACAAATGTCACTTGAGAGTAATTAATTCAGGATGACTTTGACATAATGACTTTAAAATCCAGTGGGGAGTACTAATGGTTAGCTGCTGTTTCCAACACTTTGCATCAGGTTTCTGGGGTTTCTGCCAGTCCATTGACTTTCAGGGTCTTCACGTCTATATATCTGTTCAGGCACGTGGGATTTACTGTGGCAACCTGCTCAGTCGACTTCAGTTTGTGTTGCCTTCTCCACTGAGAGAACGTGGAAGGAGAGGATGGCGCAGCGGTAGAGCTCTGGGGGTTCCATCCTGACCTCTGTGTGGAGTTTGCACGTTCTCCCAGTGACCGGGTGGGTTGCCTTCAACATCCCAACACGCGTGTATTTGTAGGTTGCATTGACCTCTGTAAAACGTACCCCCGGTGTGTAGAGAAGGTGGGTAACATAGAACCGGTGTGCACGGGTGATCGATGGTGGGCTTGGACTCGATGGGCCGAAGAGCCTGTTCCAATCCTGGGGAGGAAGGAATGGCAGATGCTGGTTTATATCGAAGATATCTGAAGAAGGTTTCCAGCCGGAAACGCCACCCATTCTTTTTCTCCAGAGATGCTGCCTGGCCCGCTGAGAAACTCCAACACTTTGCATTACTCTGTACTCTTACAAACTTCCACAGAAGCACCATGGAAAACATACTGTGGAGTTTGGGAACAGCTCTGCCCAAGACTGCAAATTGCAGGCATTCCATCAGCAAATGACAAATGGCAATCCCATCACACAGACCGGACTCCCCACCAATGATTCCCATCTACACTGCACGCTACCTCCATAAGCTGGGGGTTCTGTCCCATTCACCTCTACCCCATTGTGGACATTGGACTTTGTCTGTGGAACTGATGCGCTACAATGCTGAGAACTATATCCTGCACTCTGTATCTTCCCCTTTGCTCTACCTGTTGTGCTGGAGTTTGACTTGACTGTGTTTATCTGAGTGCAGCGGATTGTACCTATTGTCCTTGAGTTGGGCCTGATGGCGTCTATATATTGAATAACTGATCTGTTTGGATAGCATGCAAAACAAAGATTTTCACTGTACCTCGGTACACATGACAATAATGATCTAATATTGCATGCTTTATATAAAATAATTAGTCTACATCCACCAATGGTCTATTTGTGGATGTAGACCAATTAGATCTCCAAATAGACCATCTACCTAGCCTCAAGGCTCAGGCTCGTGTTCACAAGTGATATGAATTAATAAATAACCATATAACAATTACAGCACGGAAACAGACCCTCTCGGCCCTTCCAGTCCGTCCCGACCATTTATTTTCCCCTAGTCCCATCTACCTGCACTCAGACCATACCCCTTCGTTCCCTTCCCATCCATATACCTATCCACTTTACTTTTAAATGTTAAAACCGATCCTGCCTCCACCACTTCTGCAGGAAGATTATTCCACACAGCCACCACTCTATGAGTAAAGAAGTTCCCCCTTATGTTACCCCTAAACTTCTGTCCCTTAATTCTCATGTCATGCCCTCTTGTTTGAATCTTCCCTACCCTCAATGGGAAAAGCTTATCCACGTCAACTCTGTCTATCCCTTTCATCATTTTAAAGACCTCAATCAAGTCCCACCTTAACCTTCTGCACTCCAAAGAACAAAGACCTAACTTGTTCAACCTTTCTCTGTAACTTAGTTGCTGGATGAATAGGTTTATTGGCCAAGTATTCACATACAAGGAACTTGCCTTGGTGCTCCGACCGCAAGTGTCAACATGAGGCACAGTGACAGGAGCAGAAGAGATAGGAACAGAATTAGGCCATCCGGCCCACCAAGTCTACTCCGCCATACATCTTTCCCATTCTCCTGCCTTCTCCCCATAACCCCCCTGATGCTCGTACTAATCAACAGGTTGAAAAGGGAAATGGGTCCGAAGAAGATTCCCAAGCCGAAATGTCGTTGGTTCATTCCTACCACAGATACTGCCTTACCCCGTTGACTTCCTCCAGCACTTTGCGTTTTGCTACAAAATTAAAGGAGACAAGATGTGCGGCTGAGGGCAATGTATGAAGGGTTCTGTAGACAAATATTATTTGTGATCCAAAGCTGGCAGTGCCTAATAATACAGAGGCAGGGGGATTATGTTCTGAGAGTTGGAGCGATCTCTTCAGTGTTCAATTACTGCCACAGGGTCTAGAAACAATTGAATAAAAAGAAGCCTTATTCTGATGGAGCTGAATAGATGAAAATCAACACTGGCTCAGTTTTATATTCAGTAGCTGTCCAGCGATGATCCCGTTGTTATTACTGTGGTTTATCCTTTGAGGGGAACTAGCAATTTGGTATGAATATTAAGCATCAGACTAAAATATCCTAGTTGGAGATTTGCTTCAGCCTGCACTTCCATTACAATCTTAAAAGCCTCTGCTCTCTCTTTTTATTGATGAGAATTCCCATTTCTCAAGTGTCCTATAATGTTGAGTGATTATATTCATATGTATCCAAGAGAGAGTTAGATTTAGCTCTTGGGGCGAAACTGAATCAAGGGATGTGGGGGAGAAGGCAGGAACGGGGTACTGATTTTGGATGATCAGCCGTGATCACGTTGAATGGCGGTGCTGGCTCGAAGGGCTGAATGGCCCACTCCTGCCCCTATTTTCTATGTTTTGTATGATAGCACAGATAATGTTCAGGGGCAGACAAGAGACTGCAGGTGCTGGAATCTCGAGTAAAACACAAAGTGCCGGAGGAACTCGGCGGGTCAGGCAGTGTCCGTGGAGGGAATGGGCAGACGACGTTTAGGGCCGGGACCTTTCTTCTGACTGTCCTGGGAACGTTTTATATACGATCACTATCATCTAATAGATTTGAAATAGGATCTAAGACCCTGACACAGTGATAATTGCACTTGTTGAATTTGATATTAAACTTTGAGAAGTCATCAGGCGTAGAAACAGGCCCTTCAGCCCCACTTGCCCATGCCGGCCAACATGTCCCATCTACACTAGTCCCACCTGTCTGCGTTTGACCCATATCCCCCAAACCTGTCCTATCCATGTACCTGTCTAAACATCGCGTTAGTCCCAGCCTCAACTACTTCCTCTGGCTACTCGTTCCATACACCCACCACCCTTTGCGAAAAGATAAAACGTTACCCACCAGGTTCCTATTAAATCATTCCCCCCTCACCTTAGACCTGTGTCCTAGGTTCTCAATTCATAAGTTCATAAGCGATAGGAGTAGAATTAGGCCATTTGGCCCATCAAGTCCATTCTGCCATTCAATCATGGCTGATCTATCTCTCCCTCCTAACCCCATTCTCCTGCCTTCTCCCCATAACCCCTGACACCCGCACTAATCAAGAAACTATTTATCTATCTCTGCCTTAAAAATATACCTATTGACTTGGCCTCCACCGCCTTCTGTGGCAATGAATTCCACAGATTCACCACCCTCGGACTAAAGAAATTCCTCCTCATCTTCTTCCGAAAGGAACGTCCTTTAATTCTGAGGCTGTGACCTCTGGTCCTTGACTGTCCAACTAGTGAAAACATCCTCTCCACATCCACTCTATTCCAGTGCTCTGGGCAAGAGGGTCTGTGAATTCACCTGTAGGAAGGAACTGCAGATGCTGATTTAAAACCGAAGATAGACACAAAATGCAGGAGTAACTCAGCGGGGCAGGCAGCATCCCTGGAGAGAAGGAATGGGTGATGTTTCGGGTCGAGACCTTTCTTCAGAAGACCCAAAGCGTTTGTGTATTTACCTAATCTCTGATAATTTTGTACGCCTCTATAAGATCACCTATCATCCTCATACAATAGACAATAGGCAATAGACAATAGGTGCAGGAGTAACCCATTCGGCCCTTCGAGCCAGCACCGCCATTCAATGTGATCATGGCTGATCATCCACAATCAGTACCCCGTTCCTGCCTTCTCCCGATATCCCCTGACTCCGCTATTTTTAAGAGCCCTATCTAGCTCTCTCTTGAAAGTATCCAGAGAACCAGCCTCCACCGCCCTCTGAGGCATACATCTTTGACAATTGACTTTCACAGCTGGGCTTTATTGCAGAGTGTGGAAGAGAGGTGATACAATTCCAAGTCTCGTCAGCATACTGGTTGCATTTATTAAGCATCTTCTCTCTGCTGGACTAACTCAGTAATGGAGGCTTTGAACTTTTAAAGCATTGCAGTTTCGATCAATTCAAATGTTTTGATCTTCGTTCTATTTTCTTTGTTGAAATTGGTATTGATTACAAACCAAATATGATTTATAGCACCACTTGTCCCAGAAATAATTTGTATTAATGGTAAAGAGATTGTAGTTTAGAAATTGGGATCATTGTGTGGCCATTTTGCTGGTCTACAGATAAACTCATGGCCAAAACAGATCACTTTTTAGGCTTTGGATTTATTACTGTCACGTGCACCGAAAATGTTTGTATTGCATCTTATCCGCTGATAAATACAGTCAAGGCCAAACTCCAGTACAACAGGTAGAGCAAAGGGGAAGATACAGAGTGCAGAATATAGTTCTCAGCATTGTAGCGCATCAGTTCCACAGACAAAGGCCAATGTTTGCAATGGGGTAGAGGTGAATCGGACAGTACCGTAGCTTATGGAAGGACCGTTCAGAAGCCTGATTACAGAGGGGAAGAAGCTGTTCCTGAGTCTGGTGGTGCGCGCTTTCAAGCTCCTGTACCTTCTGCCGGACGGGAGCGGGGAGAAGGAGGAATGACCGGGGTGGGACAGGGTTAAAGTTTCACACTTCCTCGCCATTGACCTACCTGCTCGAACCTGGTCAGCTCTTAAACCTGTAAGTTGTGTGTTTCCTAATAATTAAGAGATATCGCTCCTGCATTTTATAAAACTTGAAACCCTGTTGATTATTTCTCGGTCACCTTTTTACTTCTGGAATATTAAAATATTTTCACGGTATTACACAGATGAACAACCTGTATGAAATTACTACCTGGGTTCGTAGATGGGATAATAGCCAGGGGATCATGAAAAATGTATTAGAAATGTGAGACTTTTTGTAATTGGTTAGATGAATGGGTGCAGATCAAAGAGTGTTCATTTGGGATGAAGCTGCAGGAAAGGGCAAGTGCTAATAAGATGAGAGCTTATTGCACCAGAGTTCTACGTGTAGTGTTAGCATAGTTTTATCATGGAATAAGAGACATTCAAGGCACAAGGAACTGCAGGTGCTGCTTTAGCTGCACAAAGGACGCAAAGATCCGGAGTAAAGGGCCTGTCCCACCAGCATGCAACTCCATGCGATGAGCGCGACCTAACGTGGTCGCTTGAGCCATCTGGGGTCACGGGGCCGGTCCCACTTCGATCGCCGGAATTGTGTGGAGTTCATCCCGACATCGCGCGGGGCTCCGAAAAACTAACCATGTTCAAAAATTCCGCGCGGCAACGGCTTGTCGGCTCGCTGTCGCCTCGACGCATTACACACCGCCTCGACGTCATGCCTCCATGACCCTCTATGTGTGTGGCTCCGTGGCCCTCTGTGTGTGTGTGCCTCTGTGCCCCTCTCTGTGTGTCCCTCTCTGTGTGTCCCTCTCTGTCACTGCGAACTTACCTTAAGACTTCGCTCCAAGTTTGCCTCACTTTGCGCCGCGTTGCGCCACTCACCCGACCTCCGTGTGGCCCTCGCTGCCGGTTTGGTCGCGCTTGCCGCATGCAGGCGCATGCTGGTGGGAACGGCCCTGTACAGGGGATCACCCGACCTCCGCGCAGCCCCCGCTTCTAGTTTGATCGCGCTCATCGCATGGAGTCGGATGCTGGTAGGACAGACCCTTAACTCAGCGGGTCAGGCAGCATCTGTGGAGAACATGGATAGGTGACATTTCACAGAGTGCTGGAGTAACTCAGCGGGTCAGGCAGCATCTGTGGAGAACATGGATAGGTGACGTTTCAGGTCGGGACCCTTCTTCAGACTGATTGTGAGGGGGGGGGGGAATGAAAGGTGGGAGAGAGAAGAGGCAGAATAAAGTGTGGCAGATAATAATTGGACAGAGGCACTGGTTGGAGGGAGCGGTTGTTAGGCAGATGTTTGGAATAAAGTCCAGAGATAAGAACCGGTGGTGTGAGACAGGCAGTTTGAAGGTTTGCAAATTATGAAGCCATAGAAAGGCATGTATTCTGGAGCGTCGGAGGGAGAGGGATTCCTGATCGAAGTGTATAAAACGAAGAGACGTAGATAGGGTGTGACACTCGGAGCCTTGTCTCCCAGCGTGGAAGTGTCAAAAACTAGAGGGCACAGCTGTAAGATGGGAGAGGGCAACGTTTCAGGCCGAAACCCTGAAGGAAATAGGCAACGTTGCCTATTTCCTTCGCTCCATAGATGCTGCTGCACCCCCTGAGTTTCTCCAGCACTTTTGTCTACCTTCGATTTTCCAGCATCTGGAGTTCCTTCTTCAACAGTTTAATTTGGCAACATGTTTGGCATGGAGTCAGTGGATCATTGCGCCTGCTCCTGTGCTGATCTGTGTTCGATTTTAACATTATATCGTTCTTACCGTAACTCGCTCGATCGTGTGTCAGACGACGTTCTGCCATCGCTTTGTACGGCCAGTGCCACATCTGCGCCTCTGCGAAGACCGTCCGCAGTGCGTGCCTCTCCTCCGCAAGTCAGTAGGTGGGCCGTTGTCTGTACCTCTCCCCAGTTACACTTGTCAGAGTCCGAGAGGCCCCACTGCTTCAGGCGGAGTCCGCAACGTCCCACTCCGGTGCGGAGGCGGTTTAGGGCTTTCCAGGTAGTATAAAGGGCCTGTCCCACCTGCATGCAACTCCATGTGATGAGCGCGACCTAACGTGGTCGCTTGAGCCGTCCGGCGTCGCGGGGCCGGTCCCAGTTCGATCGCCGGAATTGTGCGGAGTTCGTCCCGACATCGCGCCGGGCTCCGAAAAACTGACGATGTTCAAAAATTCCGCGTGGCAACGGCTTGTCGGCTTGCAGTCGCCTCGACGCATTACACACCGCCTCGACATCGTGCCTCCATGAACCTCTCTATAGGTGCCTCCGTGACCCTCTATGTGTGTGGCTCCGTGGCCCTCTGTGTGTGTGCCTCTGTGCCCCTCTCTGTGTGCCCCTCTCTGTCCTGACGAACTTACCTTGAAGACTTCGCTCCAAGTTCACCTCACTTTGCGCCGCGTTGCGCCACTCACCTGACCTCCGCGCGGCCCCCGCTGCCGGTTTGGTCGTGCTTGCCGCATGCAGGCGCATGCTGGTGGCAACGGCCCTGTACGTGGATCACCCGACCTCCGCGCAGCCCCCGCTTCTAGTTTGATCGCGTTCATCGCATAGAGTTGCATGCTTGTAGGACAGGCCCTTAAGGCAGGTGGGGTCCTGGTGCCATCTGGTGTTTGGTTCTGGTGTCTGGCACGGCCAGGTCCAGTTCCATGAAGCTGTTTCTTGGCCATGTTGGTGATTGTATACGGGGTGACGGGGGTCTGTGTACGCTCTACTGCAGCTGCCCGATTACGTCCTCGAGTTGGTTCGTCGAAGCCTGCCAGCTCGTACATGCCTATATTAGTAAACCCGCACGCAACTGTCCTAGCTACTGTAACTAATCCCTTTCTTTATCCTGTATACTCTTGTCCGGAAATATCACGATCTGGTTTGGGAACTGCTCCGCCCAGGACAAAAAGGCTCTGCAGAGAGTAGTGCGTTCGGCCCAACGCACTATGGGAGCTTCACTCGCCCCTCTGCAGGAACTATACATCAGGAGGTGCAACTCCAGAGACAATAAGATCCGGGGAGACCCCTTCCACCCCAGCAACGGACTGTTCCAGCTGCTACGGTCAGGCAAACGCCTCCATATAACCATATAACAATTACAGCACGGAAACAGACCCTCTCGGCCCTTCCAGTCCGTGCCGACCATTTATTTTCCCCTAGTCCCATCTACCTGCACTCAGACCATACCCCTCCATTCCCTTCCCGTCCATATACCTATCCAGTTTACTTTTAAATGTTAAAATCGATCCTGCCTCCACCACTTCTGCTGGAAGATCATTCCACACAGCCACCACTCTCTGAGTAAAGAAGTTCCCCCTCATGTTACCCCTAAACTTCTGTCCCTTAATTCTCATGTCATGCCCTCTTGTTTGAATCTTCCCTACCCTCAATGGGAAAAGCTTATCCACGTCAACTCTGTCTATCCCTTTCATCATTTTAAAGACCTCGATCAAGTCCCCCCTTAACCCCCTTAACCTTCTGCGCCTCCGTTGCCGCGCTGTGAGAACGGAGAGGACAAGAAGGAGTTTCTTCCTTGAGGCCATTCGGGCCGTAAACTCCTATCTCACCAGGGACTGACTTCACTGGACCATTCTACTGCTTTTTCAAAATTGCTGTGGTTTTTTTCCTTTTTCCTTCCTCCCACAATGTAATATGTAAATATGTGATTCTGTTCCATTCTGCTTGTAGTTTGTTTGTTTGTCTTTTGCAAAAAGTCCACGAGCACGGCCACTTTTCATTTCACGGCACGTCTCGTACGTGTATGTGACGAATAAACGTGACGTGATTTGACTTGACTTTCTCTTGTCCTGTGGGAGGTCTTCACCGTTATATTTGACCGTGTGTGAGTGTCGATATTTTGCACTGCCCGCTTCCGTCACTGCGGGATGTAAACCGCTCACCTGGAATGTGAACGAACGCAGTCCCACCTTCACTAATCAACACGGGAGCACTGCAAAATGAATGCTCCCAGGCTAACTTTGCCCTGCCAGTTAGAATGGACAGATTCAATGTCGGGGAAGGGAGCTTTGATTTAAACCAGCATCTGCAGTTCTTTCTGACACAAGTGTGTGGGATGCAACTCCAGATACTGGTGTACATGGATGATGGACACAAAATGCTGGAGTAAATCGGCGGGTCAGGCAGCATCTCTGGAGCTAAAGGATGGGCGACGTTTCCGGTCAAGACCCTTCTTCAGACAGGTGGTTGCGGGACAAAGACTGGCAAGTGATAGGTGGATATGGGAGGGGGGGTGGGGGATATGGGAGATCAAAGGTACATTGTTTGGTGGAGCAGTAGAGTTTCTGCCTCACAGCGCCAGAGACCCGGGTTGCATCCGCTGTCTGTACAGAGTTTGTACGTTCTCCTTGCGACCGCGTGGGATTTCTCCGGGCGCTCCGGTTTCCCCCTGCACTCCAAAGACGTGCAGTTTTGTAGGTTAATTGGCTTCGGTGAAAGTTGTCCCTAGTGTGTAGGAATGTGCTAGTGTACGGGGTGACCCCTAGTTCTGCGCCGAAAAGCCTGTCTCTACGCTGTATCTCTAAACGAGACTAAACTAAATACACATCACAACACATTTTCACTAACATGTCTATATTTAACTAGCTTTGAAAAAGGATTCATGGCATTACTTACCAAAGTTCCTAGGCACAGTAAAATTCTTTGTTTTGCATACAATCATACTATATTTAAGAGGGAGTTAGATGTGGCCCTTGTGGCTAAGGGGATCAGAGGGTATGGAGGGAAGGCAGGTACGGGATACTGAGTTGGATGATCAGCCATGATCATATTGAATGGCGGTGCAGGCTCGAAGGGCCGAATGGCCTCTACTCCTGCACCTATTGTCTATGTTTCTATGTTTCTATGCTATAGATAAGCATAACTATGGAGAAGTCCAATAGTGCATCGACTGTGGTGTCATCGTAGACTTCACCGAGACAGTCGGCAAAGAGTCGCCACGATTCCGGCGCCCCTGGAATTTCACAGGTTCGGCCGTGGGCCGAGCATCGACAATGGGTCTAGAATTTAACTTTCGTGGCCCGTGTCTGGGAACTACTTGAAAGTTTGCACAGGTTTAGATAAAATATAACTGAGAAGGAAGTCATAACTCGTCAGTGCAAAAAGTTGCACATTAAACAAAAAGATAAATCAATTGTAAAACAAACTTATCAGCAAGTTTAGCATTACCTTTATGGTTTTGATGTAATTAGGAGGCAGCCTGATCCCAGAGTGCTCGCTGCCTAGCTACCATGCAACAAAGCGCGTGATGGGTCAATAGGCGTCCGACCTCAATGTCAAACGTGCATTGATTGGACAATTACTACTCGGAAAATTGGAGGTTTTCCTAATATTTTAAAAACATCTGCAAGTTTTGGTCTTGACGAGTTTCAGGGATGATTTCTATAATATTTTTACACAATATCTTAAGAATTCAGGTAGTTCTGTGAGTTGGGTCACAAACTTGAATGAAAAAGTTCCTCGCCTACAGCCTAGGTGTGGAGATTGCAGTCTAATCCCGGCCTTATAGGCCCGTTGTCATGGCGACACCAATGTCCTCGCCTCTGTCCACCGCCATCTTGAATATGGCCCCTTTGCCCGGCCTCCCTTGCAGACTCCCTCCACCCTCCCCCTCTCCGGATCCCAGTCTGGGGGGTCGAGCAGGAGACGAGCCTCGGATGACTCCAGGTGGGTTCCCAGTTCCATAGCTGGAGAGCCAGGCCGACATGAATGATCCCAGGAATGAGTAGGTTAACCTATGATGAGCACTGGGCTTGTACTCGCTGGAGTTTAGAAGAATGGGGGGGGGGGGGGGGGCTCATTGAAAGTTACAGAATGGTGAAAAGCCTGGGATAGAGTGGATGTGGACAGGTTGTTTCCACCAGTGAGAGAGTCAAGAACTAGAGGTCACAGCCTCAGAATTAAAGGACGATCTTTTAAGAAGGGAATGAGGAGTTCGCAGCTCCCGTAGTCCACGGGCCGTGCCGGTCGGAGCTCCGACTCTGGCGACCTCCGTGAGATCCCAGGCTCCGTGGTGTTTAAAGCTCAGCGCCGCCCGCGGTTGGAAGCTCCACAGACCGCAGCTCCGCGCTGTTGCAGTCGGCGGTCCCAGCCCTCCGGAGCTCCACCGCGCGGCGACCAGGGCAAGGCATCGCCCGCTCCACGATGGCGCCCCAACGCTGTTTACCGCCGCCGAAGCTGAAGTCCCGGCCAGTCTTGGCAGGAAACGGCGCTCCAGACTGCCGGTAGGCCGCGAGGAAGGGGCGAAGATACGGCCCGGAGAAAAGCCGCATCTCCGACCAGGTAGGGACTGAGAAAAATAGTTTCCCCCCTCCCCCCCCCCACAGCCCCGACCCCCTACATAAAAAGACTAAAATACCTCCAAAAACAAACACTTTAACTAACTAAAAAAAAAAGAATGAAAAGACTAACAGCTGCTGGCAGGGCAGCCCCCTACTCCAGTACGGGTGTCAGGGGTTATGGGGAGAAGGCAGGAGAATGGGGTTAGGGGGGAGAGATACATCAGCCATGATTGAATGGCAGAGTAGACTTGATGGGCCGAATGGCTTAATTCTACTCCTATCACTTGTGACCTTATGACCTACTGTCTGGGTATGCTCACCGCTCGACCTCAGCTTCTGCTTGCTGTTTTAGCCTAAAGGGAATGCGGTCTCATCTTTCATCACTACTTACATGGTATTTATTTCAGATTTCTAAAAGCAATTTTCAAAGGCGTTAAACGCCAGTGCTTGCTAAATTGATGCTCTCCTCGGCCGTTCTACCTTCTCCTACAATTTCAAAAACTCCATTGGCTTCTGCAGTCTGGCAATGATAAACACGTCACTCAAAGAGGCGTCCAATCTTGTCCCCAGCGTATTAACCTGGTTTGATCAAATTGCCACAGAGTGTGGACTGCGAACATGAAAAAAATATTCCAATCTCAGAGTAACACTGAGTTACTTCATGCTTGTTTAATTTAGAGACACAGAGCGGAAACAGGCCCTTCGGCCCACCGAGTCCGCACCGACCAGCGATCCCCGCACACTAACACTATCCTACACACACACACTAGGGACAATTTTACATTTATAACCAAGCCAATTAAATTACAAACCTGTACGTCTTTGGAGAGTTGGAGGAAACCGAAGATCTCAAAGAAAACCCACGCAGATCACGGGGAGAACGTGCAAACTCCGTACAGGCAGCTCCCGTAGTTAGGATCGAACCCGGGTCCCTGGCGCTGTGTGGCAGCAGCTCTACCGCTGCGCCACCTTTACTCACCTGTAAATTTATAAATGTAATATTTCAGGAGCAGAATCATCTTCCAGCCCACAGAAATCTCTCATCTTTGGACCTATTAGAGTTCCGTTCAGTTGAGTTTAGTTTATTGTCATGTGTACCGAGGTACAGTGAAAGGCTTTGTTGGGTGCTAACCAGTCAGCGGAAAGACAATACATGATTACAATCGAGCTGTTTACAGTCTACAGGTACATGATGAAGGAATAACGTTTAGTGCAAGGTAATGTCGGCAACGTCCGGTCAAGAATAGTCCGAGGGTCGCCAATGAGATAGTTCAGCACTGCTCTCTGGTTATGGGCCTGTCCCACTGTACGAGCTAATTCAAGAGTTCTCCCGAGTTTCCCCTGATTCGAACTCGGAGATTTGCGGTAATGGCCGCTCGTCGGCACTCGGGGCTCTTGTGGACATTTTTCAACATGTTGAAAAATCTTCACGAGTCTTCCCGAGCTTACTGCGTTTCCTGAGTATCCCGTTGGCGTTACGAGCCGCTAAGAGTCGTCCCCGAGCTCCGACGTACCCGCTACGTACATTCCACGTGCTTACCACGAGTTTGATCAAGAGAGCTCTTGAATTACCTCGTACAGTGGGACAGGCCCCTTTATGGTGTTAGTATTTGAAGTCGAGCTGTGAAGGAAATTAATAAGGATTTAGGGAGTACCACAAATGATGCAAAATATTTGAAAATATTTTCAAAAATATAGAAAATAATAGCTTTACAGACCAATAAATCCCCAAAGGTAAAGCCTGCAAAGTCTGATCAGAGATAGTCTGATTACATATTTACATATTACATATATTTCAGAATATTTTCCAAAATAAGCAATGGTCATCACCAGGAAAAACACATTAAAAAACATATTTTTATTAAGATGTTTAACCGTATCAATATTTAATAAGCTTTGAAACGTAAGTAGGATTAATGGCACTATTTAGCAAGGTTTCCCGCGCATGGTATGACATCGCCAAGTATATATGTTGGTGATCTTAATATGCAAATATGGTGTTGGATAGGTATAAATCTAAAATACTTGGGAGGAATTTGCTGAGAGCGGAACTTGCAACTCCTCTGAACTTTAATGTGAATTGATTTTATTGTAATCATCGCTGAGAAGAAAGTAATTTTGTTTTGTACGTGGTGAGAGGAATCGTGCTGCAGCTCTCCACAAGGCAGCTCACTAGTAAATTCTAAAAAACAGTCAGCGGTAGAGTTTGCTGCCTCACAGCGCCGGGGACCCGGGTTCGATCCTGACTACGGGTGCTGTCTGTACGGAGTTTGCACGCTCTCCCCGTGACCTGCGTGGGTTTCCTCCCGTTTCCCCCCACATTCCAAAGACGAGCGGGTTTGTAGGTTAATTGGCTTTGGTAAAAGTATAGATTGTCCCTAGTGCGTGTGGGACAGTGCTGGTGTACGGGGTGATCGCTGGTCCGAGCGGCCGAAGGGCTGGTTTACGCGCTCTATCGCTAAACTCTAAACCCAACTAGTCTTAACCCCATAAGAATGAGGGGTCGGCCATTTAGGACTGAGATGAGGAAAAACTTTTTCACCCTGAGGGTTGTGAATCTGGGGGATTCTCTGCCACAGAAGGCAGTGGAGGCCGATTCACTGGTTGTTTTCAAGCGAGAGTTAAGGGCCTGTCCCACTTAAGTGATTATTTAGGCGACTACAAGTGACTAGGCTGTTGCCACACGCTCACCGGGGTGTCGCCTGTACAGTGGTGAGCCGTCCCCTCATTCACCCAAAGAGTCTTCCTGCTCGCCGCTGGATTTTCAACACGTTCAAACATTTTCGGCGACAGTTGGCGAGTGGGTTTGACGCTAATCAGCGTAACTTGACTTCTCCTGACGTAGGTGCTGTCGTAGGCTGTCGCCGGTGCTGGCTTTGGTGAATTCTATTGGCGACCACCTACGTCAACCGGCGACAGGAACCGGCGACTGGATTGTCTTCAGTTGCCGCCGACAGGATCGTACCATGTCGTAGTTTGTCGGGGATGGACGTAGGTTGACTTTGGTTGTTGTAGGCTCTCACCTGTGTGGTCGTGGGTGGACGTCCTAAGTCGCGGTGATTGGGTCGCCGGTGGTCGGTAGCTTGCCGTCGACTAGGTGGTACATTATCGTGGGGGGGGGGGTCCAGTTGCCGGTTTTTCGGCGACCTGCTACGACTATGACAATCGCCGGCAGGCCCTTTAAGATTCAGCTCTTGGGGCTAACGGAAGCAATGGATATGGGGAAATAGGGCACTGATTTTGGATGATCAGCCATGACAATATGGATTGGCGGTGCTGGCTCGAAGGGCCGAATGGCCGACTCCGGCACCTATTGTCTATGTTTCTACATTTCTATGTTTAGGCCTCATGGACTAGGCAGTTGTGTGACCTCCTTCTGTGCCGTGATCCTCGGCCGTTCCTTTGGACGCCACTGAATCCACAGAAACATAGAAACATAGACAATAGGTGCAGGAGGAGGCCATTCGGCCCGAGCCAGCACCGCCATTCATTGTGATCATGGCTGATCGTCCGCTATCAATAACCCGTGCCTGCCTTCTCCCCATATCCCTTGGCTCCACCAGCCCCTAGAGCTCTATCCAACTCTCAAACACTACCATCAGCGCGCAGATTTTAATCCCGCTTGCATTCAGCGCAGGAATAATAAATACTAAAGGTCATTTATTGCAAGTCGGAGAAAAAAAAAATACAGCGTGAGCGGAATAACATCCTGCAAGTGTGTCTAACATTTAGAAAGCTGCTTGAGACACGATGTTTGAACTGTGACACAGATCGTTAAGTGAACCTCTAACCTTGCAAGACGCTGAAACCGGAGAGCAATTGAAATCAATTAAAAATTAATGAAACTATTTCTTCCGAGTAAATAGAATTAGGGTTAGAGTCACTAACTAGTACTCCAGTGTTCTAACAGGCAATACATGCACCGGATTTAATTTGAAAATGTAATAATGTTCTAGTTCCAATTGAAAACGCATTTCAGTTCAATTGTTATTTGTTAATGGGTTAATTGTTCATTCGTAAAAAAATTAATTCATATCATTTGTGTATAATATTGGTTTAACCTGGGATGTCAAGACTGATTCCTGGGATGTCAGGACTTTCATATGAGGAAAGATTGGATAGACTCGGCTTGTACTCACTGGAATTTAGAAGATTGAGGGGGGATCTTATAGAGACTTACAAAATTCTTAAGGGGTTGGACAAGCTAGATGCTGGAAGATTGTTCCCGATGTTGGGGGAGTCCAGAACAAGGGGTCACAGTCTAAGGATAAGGGGGAATTCCTTTAGGACCGAGATGAGGAAAACATTCTTTACACAGAGAGTGGTGAGTCTCTGGAATTCTCTGCCACAGAAGGTAGTTGAGGCCAGTTCATTGGCTATATTTAAGAGGGAGTTAGATGTGGCCCTTGTGGCTAAAGGGATCAGGGGGTATGGAGAGAAGGCAGGTACGGGATACTGAGTTGGATGATCAGCCATGATCATATTGAATCTGCGGTTACTCCAGCTTTCTGTAACTCTCTTTCACACACACGCAGTTCTCGGGCAGCTCACCATTTCACAGACACGTCAAAGTAAAGGGTTTTATTTGTGTGTGAGAGCATTTTTATTCCACATGGCCATTGAGTGTTACATGCGCCGGGATGCATCTGGCCTTGGGTTTGCACTTTCCGCAGGAGCAGAGATGCTGCTCTTTAGAATTGTCGGCACAGATAAAGATAAAGCTTCTCTTTGTCTCGGCGCTCTCCTTTCTCTCTCGTTTATCCTCTGGCCCTTTCAAAGTGGAGACGCGTGAGTGGGCTCGTCACCTTTCACGGGGAGAGATTCTTTATTCCGCACGCACATCTCGCAGCCTTGCCGCTAACTTGTCCCACCTACACCTTCACTTCAACAATGGCGGGCCCACCCTGCCTCTGCTACCCCCCCCCCCCCCCACCCTCCCACCCCCACCGCCCCCCCCGTACACTGACACAGGAGTCACAACCGCATCCCCCAACTATACATGTAGGCCACAGAGAGTGAGAGAGGGGAGGGAGGGAGCGTGGGGGAGAGAGCGGGGGAGAGAGTGAGTGTGAGAGAGAGAGAGAGTCAGTCGGAGAGAGAGAAAGAGAGAGCGTTAGAGAGAGAGAGAGAGGGGGAGAGAGACAGCGAGAGAGAGAGAGGGTCAGTGAGAGAGAGGGAGAGAGAGAGTGTGGGAGAGAGAGAGAGAGAGAGAGAAGTACAGAGAGAGTGATTGAGAGAGAGAGAGAGAGAGAGAAAAAAGGAGTCACGGAGAGAGAGAAAGGGACAGGGAAAGAGAGAGAGAGAAAGAGAGAGGGGGAGAGAGAAAGAGAGAGAGAGAGAGGGAGAGGGAGAGGGAGAGAGAGAGAGAGGGAGAGAGAGAGAGAGAGAGAGGGAGAGAGAGCGTCAGTGAGAGGGAGAGAGGGAGATAGAGAGGGGAGAGAAAAAAGGAGTCACGGAGAGAGAGAAAGGGAGAGGGAAAGAGAGAGAGAGAGAGGAGAGAGAGAGAGAGAGAGAGCCATCGCACCAATCTTTAGTCAGAGGGTGGTGAATCTGTGGAATTCATTGCCACAGACGGCTGTGGAGGCCACAAGTCAGTGGATATTTTTAAGGCCGAGATAGATAGATTCTTGATTAGTCCGGGTGTCAGGGGTTATGGGGAGAAGGCAGGAGAATGGGGTTAGGAGGGAGAGATAGATCAGCCATGCATGAATGGTGGAGTAGACTTGATGGGCCGAATGGCCTAATTCTGCTCCTATGGCTTATAAGTGAACCATCCTATCACCAGCTAGAGAGTGGTCCTGAGCTACTATCGACGTGATTGGAGACCCTCGGACTGTCTTTAATTGGGTTTTATAGGACTTTATCTTGCAGTAAACGTTATTCCTTTATCCTTAGTCTGAAGAAGGGTCTTGACCCGAAACGCCACCCATTCCTACTCTTCAGAGATGCTGCCCATCCTGCTGAGTTACTCCAGCACTGTGTGTCAATCTTCCCTTTATCCTGTATCTGTACACTGTGGACGGCTCGACTGTGATCATCTGTAGTCTTTCCACTGACTGGAGAGCACGCAACAACAAGAGTATAGACTGATACAGCATGGAAACAGGCCCTTCGGCCCAACTTGCCCTTACAGACCAACATGTCCCAGCTACACTAGTCCCACCTGCCTGCATGTTGCCCATATCCCTCCAAACCTGTCCTATCCATGTACCTGTCTAATTGTTTCATAAACATTGGGATAGTCCCAGCCTCAACTACATCCTCAGGCAGCTTGTTCCATACACCCACCGCCCTTTGTGTGGAAAGGTTACCCCTCAGATTCCTATTAAATCTTTTCCCCTTCACCTTAAACGTATGTCCACTGGTCCTCGATTCTGGGCAAGGGACTCTGTGCGTCTACCCGATATATTCCTCTCATGATCTTATACACCTCTATAAGATCGCCCCTCATCCTCCTGCGCTCATTGGGGATAGAGTTCCAGCCTGCTCAACCTCTCCCTATAGCTCATACCCTGAGCCCCATGGTGCCTCACAGCGCCAGAGACCCGGGTTCGATCCTGACTACGGGCGCTGTCGGTACGGAGTTTGCACGTTCTCCCCGTGACCCGCGTGGGTTTTCTCCGAGATCTTCAGTTTGATCTCACACTCTAAAGCCGTGCAGGTTTGTAGGTTAATTGGCTTGGTGTAAATGTGTAAATTGTCCCTGGTGTGTGTAGGATAGTGTTAGTGTGCGGGGATCGCTGGTCGGAACGGACTCGGTGGGCCGAAGGGCCTGTTTCCGCTCTGTGTCACTAAACTAAACCCGTTCACATAATTTCTAATCCCACTTTCTCATCCACTCCCGACACACTAGAGGGCAATTTACAGAGGACCAATTAACCTACAAACCCGCACGTCTTTGGGATGCGGAGGGGGGACATGAAAACTCCACACAGACAGCACCCGAGGTCAGGATCGAACCGGGGGTCTCTGAAACTGTGAGGGAGCACCTCTACCAGCTACGCCACCATGCCCCCTGTAAGCACTGCGATCGCCTGTACCTCCACCATCCCCAACAGCAGCTCGTTCCACGGATTCACCACCCTCTGCTCTGTCTTTGTGAAAAACGTTACCCTCAGATCTAGGGATGGCGGGACCGTCATACGCTGAGAGAATGGAGCAGCTGGGCTTGTACACTCTGGAGGTTAGAAGGATGAGAGGAGATCTTATTGAAACATATAAGATTAGAGTTAGGTCTTTATTCCTTGGAGCGCAGAAGGTTAAGGGGGGACTTGATTGAGGTCTTTAAAATGATGAAAGGGATAGACAGAGTTGATGTGGATAAGCTTTTCCCATTGAGGGTAGGAAAGATTCAAACAAGAGGGCATGACATGAGAATTAAGGGACAGAAGTTTAGGGGTAACATGAGGGGGAACTTCTTTACTCAGAGAGTGGTGGCAGTGTGGAATGATCTTCCAGCAGAAGTGGTGGAGGCAGGATCGATTTTAACATTTAAAAGTAAAGTGGATAGGTATATGGACGGGAAGGGAATGGAGGGGTATGGTCTGAGTGCAGGTAGATGGGACTAGGGGAAAATAAATGGTCGGCATGGACTGGAAGGGCCGAGAGGGCCTGTTTCCGTGCTGTAATTGTTATATGGTTATATGGTTATTATTAAAGGGCCTGTCCCACTTACGTGTCCTTGGTACGCAAATTACGCAACCTCACAGTCCCGTTGAGCCGCGACGGTCCCACAAAGATCGCGCCCGATTTCATGCATACGCACAGCCGTCTGGAGCGCGTGACGTCATTTGACCGGCGTGACCGGCAGCATCTCTGGGGAGAAGCAATGGGTGACGTTTCGGTTCGAAACTCTTCTTCAGTCTGAAAGAAGGGTCTTGACCCGAAACGTCACCCATTCCTTCGCTCCAGAGATGCTGCCGTCCCGCTGAGTTACTCCTGCATTTTGTGTCTATCTTCAATTTTCTTGGCCCCGCTCTGGGAGTAGAAGTGGGGGAGGATCTGGACCGCAACGGCCGTGAGCCCCAGGCCGAGCTCGGCGATCGTTTGCCTGCTTCTGCTGCTGTTGGAGGTGAGACGTTGCGTCGCGCCAGGGTCTTGGGCCTGTCCCACTTTGGCCGTCAGTTACGCAACAGTCCGTTGGCGCGTGAAGATTTCGTTCACTACAAAGATTTCGTGCACAACTACATACCCCTCCGCGCTTCTCAGTGGGACCGGCCCCGCGCGGCCATACGTACGCCTCAACGCGACCACAGGGTTGTGTAATTTGCGTGCCAAGGACACGTAAGTGGGACAGGCCTTTAAGGGTTTGGACACGCTAGACGTAGGAAACATGTTCCCGATGTTGGGGGGAGTCCAGAAGCAGGGACCACAGTTTAAGAATAAGGGGTTGGCCATTTAGAACGGAGACGAGGAAACAGTTTTTCACACAGAGAGTTGTGAGTCTGTGGAATTCTCTGCCTCAGGGGGTGGTGGAGGCCGGTTCTCTGGATACTTTCAAGAGAGAGCTAGATAGGACTCTTAAAGATAGCGGAGTCAGGGGATATGAGGAGAAGGCAGGAACGGGGTACTGATTGTGGATGATCAGCTGTGATCACATTGAATGGCGGTGCTGGCTCGAAGGGCCGAATGGCCTCTACTCCTGCACCTATTGTCTATTGTCCATCTCGTCCAAATTCCAACCCTCTCGCCTTAAACCTGTGCCCTCTAGTTCTAGACCACTGAGCGCTCAGATTAAACACTCACGGCACGAGGAGCCAAAGGAGGAAAAGATTATAAGACGAGTCCCTCAGCTAAATGTGAGCCATTGCGTTCAATAAGCTCAGGCTGAAATTGCATCTAGCGTGATGATGGAGCATTGTTCCCTTTGGCTCGAGGGCTTTTAGAC
This sequence comes from Raja brachyura, assembly GCA_963514005.1. The sequence continues at coordinate 3,330,876 of OY740801.1, read as the reverse complement.
AGCTCGCAGCAACACTGCTGAGCCGCAACATCAGTCGCTGGGAGCATTTGTGTGGTTCTTGCAGATATCAGAGACGTCCTTGAAAATAACTGAAGCTTACCGAAGCAGCGGGAGGTGCCTGCAATACAGAACGCCGGAGATACTCAGCAGGCCACACGACATCCACGGCGATGGAAAGGCAACGCTTCTCAGATGGCTGGCTTCTCCACAGAATCTAGCCGACCTGAATTGTTAATTGCGTAAGAAGGAACTGCGGATGCTGGTTTAAACCGAAGGTAGACACAAAAAGCTGGAATAACTCAGCGGGACGGGCAGCGTCTCTGGAGAGAAGGAATGGGCGACGTTTCGGGTCGAGACCCTTCTCCAGACTGGTGAAGGGTCTCGACCCGAAACGTCACCCATACCGTCTCTCCAGAGAGGCTGCCTGGAGTTTATACTCTGGAGTTTAGAAGGACGAGAGGGGATCTTATTGAGACATATAAGATTATTAAGGGTTTGGACGCACTAGAGGCAGGAAACTTATTCCCGATGTTGGGGGAGTTCAGAACCAGGGGCCACCGTTTAATAATAAGGGCTAAGCAATTTAGAACGGAGACGAGGAAACACTTTTTCGCAAAGAGTTGTGAGTCTGTAATTCTCTGCCTCAGAGGGCGGTGGAGACCGGTTCTCTGGATACTTTCAAGAGAGAGCTAGATAGGGCTCTTAAAGATAGCGGAGTCAGGGGATATGGGGAGAAGGCAGGAACGGGGTACTGATTGGGGATGATCAGCCATGATCACATTGAATGGCGGTGCTGGCTCGAAGGGCCGAATGGCCTCCTCCTGCACCTGTTGTCTGTTGTCTGTCCCGCTGAGCTCCTCCAGCATTTTGGGATGTTAACTGTTTCACTCGCCGCTGGTTCCGCATATCCTGGTTGAATCTATTCGCCAGCGACTGCAATGTCGAGGAGGCTCACTGTCTCAACCTCTCCTTCTCTTGGCTAATTTCTCCTATTGTGTCTGTCCAATAATTTTTTTGCGCAAGAATCGTCTGAAACGGCTGAAGAAATTGCTGCGAATTGTGGACGCAGCCCAGACCATCACGCAAACCAGGCTCCCTTCCATCGACTCCATCTACACCTCACGCTGCCTCTGCAAGGCCAGCAGCATCATCAAGGACCAGTCTCACCCCCGGCCACTCCCTCTTCTCCCTCTACCATTGGGCAAGACATACAGAAGTGTGAAAACGCACACACACCTCCAGATTCAGGGACAGTTTCTTCCCAGCTGTTATCAGGCAACTGAACCATCCTACCACAACTAGAGAGCAATTCTGAACTACTATCTACCTCATTGGATACCTTCAGACTAAGTCTGAAGAAGGGTCTCGACCCGAAACGTCGCCTATCTCCTTCGTTCCTTAGATGCTGCTGCACCCGCTGAGTTTCTCCAGCTTTTTGTGTAACCTTCAGACTAAGTACTGGCTTTACCTTGCCATAAACATTATTCCTTTGTCGTGTATCTGTGCACTGAGAATGGATCGATTGTAATCATGCATTGTTTTTCTGCTGACTGGTTGGCATGCAACAAAAGCTTTTCACTGTACCTCGATACACGTCCCAATAAACCATCCTAATGTTTAATTGAGAACTGCAGATGCTGGAAAAATCGTAGGTAGACAAAAATGCTGGAGAAACTCAGCAGGTGAGGCAGCATCTATGGAGCGAAGGAATAGGTGACGTTTTGGGACAAGATTTTCTCCAGCATTTTTGTCTACCTTAAACTATCCTAAAGGGGCTGTTCCACTGCGACGACCTAATCCGCGAGTTCTGGCGAGTTTGCCCTCGACTCATACTCGCAGCACGGTCGACACGAGGTCCTAGGAGGTCTTTGTAACTCTCCTTCATGCTCGAGAGTGGTCTCCATGTACTGGAGGCCTCAGCTAGGTCGCGGCATTTTTTTCAACATGTTGAAAAATGCCCGCGAGTAAAAAAAAAGTCGGAAAAAAATCTGTACTTTTTTTACTCGTAGGTTTAGTCGAAGTACGTCGTAGTCGGTCGGCACCTTAGTCGTAGGTAATCGAGGGTAGTCGGATGTAGTCGTAGATAGTCTTCATCATAATCGAAGGGAGGTTGAACGAGATTGAAGGAGGTCGTCTTCACTCTCCACAATTCGGTGTCCAATTTTCCCGGAGTTAGTTGTAGCTAGTTGTAGCTGGTCTTGAACATGGTCGAAGGAGGTGTTCAACTTGACATTTTTTCAAACTCTCCTGAACTCTTCTAAACTCGCCAATTAGGTCTCCGCAGTGGGACAGCCCCTCAACTTCTATTTCATACTAATATTAATTGAAGATCAAACCTATTGCTCAAATACAGCTTGTTATTGTTATTTTAAACAAAAATGACTGGAATGCAAATCATATGTTGCATTATTGTCTCCAGGAAAATAATTCTTTGATCCAGCAACAAACACTTAAAAGCCCTGTCCCACTGTACGAGTTCATTCAACAGTTCTCCCGAGTTTCCCCTGATTCGAACTCGGAGATTTACGGTAATAGCCGCTCGTAGGTACTCGGGGCTCTCGTGGACATTTTTCAACATGTTGAAAAATGTTCACGAGTCTTCCCGAGCTTACCGCGTTTCCCGAGTACCTGTCGTTAGCGTTACGAGCCGCTAAGAGACGTCCCCGAGCTCCGACGTACCAGCTACGTACTTACCACGAGTTTGATTTTGTTTTTAAACTCGGGAGAGCTCTTGAATTAACTCGTACAGTGGGACAGGGCTTTAAGACATCCTCAAACAGGAAAAAAAATTAGATTTCAGGCTCTCTATCAACATAGAAATAGAGGTCAAAATGACTCGATGTAAAATGATGACACAGTGACATTTAGATTGTAATTGTACTCTTTATTCTCAGCCTCAGAGTTAACATAAATGGGAAAGGTTTTGCACAAATGTAACGATTCCTTGCGGAATGGAGAATTTTAGTTTAAAGAGTAGAAGCATGGAGGTAGACAAAAATGCTGGAGAAATTCAGCGGGTGAGGCAGCATCTATGGAGCGAAGGAATAGGTGATGTTTCGGGTCGAGACCCTTCTGGAAACTCAGCGGGTGAGGCAGCATCTATGGAGCGAAGGAATACCTCACCTATTCCTTCGTTCCATAGATACTGCCTCATCCGCTGAGTTGCTCCAGCATTTTTGTCGACCTTCGGTTTTTCCAGCATCTGCAGTTCCTTCTTAAAAGAGAGTAGAAACACAATTAGTTACCCGGTATTATCTACTAGTTCCCCAGTATTATTAGCTTACTAATTACCCAGAGAATGTTATTGAGAGGGAAGGTTAGATCAGCCATGATTGAATAGAAAAAAATAGGTGCAGAAGTAGGCCATTCAGCCCTTCGAGCCAGAACCGCCATTCAATATGATCATGGCTGATCGTCCACAATCAGTACCCCGTTCCTGCTTTCTCCCCCATATCCCTTTATTCCTTTAGCCAGAAGAGCTAAATCTAACTCTCTCTTGAAAACATCCAGTGAAATGGCAGAATAGACTTGTTGGGCCGAATGGCCTAATTCATAAGATCATTTGATCATAAAATTATACGTGAGAGGAGCAGAATTAGACCATTCGGCCCATCAAGTCTACTCTGCCATTCAATCATGGCTGATCTATCTCTCCCTCCTAACCTCATTCTCCTGCCTTCTCCCCATAACCCCTGACAGCCTCCTAACCTAATACTGCTCCTGAAACTTAATGGCTGTTTCTGACTTACATTTTATTATTGATTATTGTCTATTTATTTGTGGTTTATATCGATTCCTTTTATGGGTCTGTACAGCTGCAGCAAGTCACATTTCCATCGTTATACAGCTGGCACATGTGACAATTAAACCCTCTTGACTGTTGACTCACTCTGATATCGTGACACAGCCCAAACTTGGTTATCTATCATTCTCTCCCGATGCCAGAATCTTTCTTCATATTTCATCCGCCTGCATCTGAGGTGTTGCAAAAATCACGCAGAGCTCAGCAACCAAGCAGACTGAGCAAGGATCATCTTTTCAAAAAATAAAAAAGGTTGTGCAAGGTAAAAACTTAGATAAATAGTGACTTTAGCTCAGTTAAAAAATGCGTCATGATTTTAGATCACAGTGGCGCAGCGGTAGAGTCGCTGCCTCACAGCGCCAGAGAGCCGGGTTCGATCCTGACTACGGGTGCTGTCTGTATGGAGTTTGCATGTTCTTCCTGTGACCTGCGTGGGTTTTTTCCGGGTGCTCCGGTTTCCTCCCACACTCCAAAGACGTGCAGGTTTGTAGTTTAATCGGCTTGTATGAAACGTCCCCCTTATGTGTAGGGAGTGGATGAGAAAGTGGGATAGCATAGAACTAGTGTGAACGGGTGATCAAGAAGGAACTGCAGATGCTGGAGAATCGAGGATGCACAAAAGACTGGAGAAACTCAGCGGGTGCAGCAGCATCTAAGGAGCGAAGGAGATAGACGACGTTTCGGGTCGAGACCCGAATTTTCTCAATTCTGTTAACCCTGGCTGCCTTCTCCCCTTCCCACCTCTCCCTCAGTCCTCAGGCCCTGGCATTCCCTCTCTCTATCTCTCCCCCACCCAAGTCGCACTAGCTTCTCATTTTCACACCACAAACAGCTTACAATGGCCTGTTTCTTTTATCATCGATACTTTTTTGCATATCTTTCATTCATTGTTCTTTATCTCTCCACATCACCGTCTATATCTCTCGTTTCCCTGATCCCTGACCAATCTGAAGAAGGGTCTCGACCCGAAACGTCGCCTATCTCCTTCGCTCCTTAGATGCTGCTGCACCCGCTGAGTTTCTCCAGCTTTTTGTGTACCCGTGAATGGGTGATCGCTGGTCAGCATGGACCTGATGGGCAGAAGGGTCTGTTTCCATGCTGTGCCTCAAAACTATACTAAACAACAGATGGCTTCTTTGTAAATTAAATTCTGTTTATCAGGGGCGGCACGGTGGCACAGCGGTAGAGTTGCTGCCTCACAGCGCCAGAGACCCGGGTTCGATCCTGACTACGGGTGCTGTTTGTACGTTCTCCCTGTGACCACGTGGGTTTTCTACGGGTGCTCCGGTTTCCTCCCACACTCCAGAGATGTACAAGTTCGTAGGTTCATTGGCTCTGGTAAAATTGTAAATTGTCCCCAGTGTGTGTGGATTAGTGCTGGTGTACAGGGGGATCGCTGGTCGGCGCGGACTCGGTGGTAAGGTCGCCAACTTTCTCACTCCCAAATAAGGGACAAATAAGGTACAAAAGGTCAAAATAAGGGGCAAGCTCCCGACGGCAATTTGTTGACCGATTCGGCCGTGGCTGGGTGAATGATGAGTTGGCCCGGGTGCTGGACGGCACTCAAAGCCCAGCCGGCGGGTCAGCTGAGGAGTTTTGCCCCGCACCGCAAAGTCTGGCGCCCCGTCCAACGGCGGTAAGCGAAGGTCTGAAGGTCGGACAGCTGGCCGGGCTGCCGACCGACCGACCAACGGGGCCACGGGCGAGGCGCTGCTGCTGCTTCTGCGCTCCATGGGCTGCACTACGTCGGGTACGGGCGAGGCGGGGCTGGACGCGGCGCTCCGACCCGACAGTCCCCTCGACCCGAGTAGTAGCGTTCAAATACTGGACAAGGGCGGTCCCGTATGGGACAAACCAATTTAGCCCAATATACGGTGTTAAAGAAGGAACTGCAGATGCTGGAGAATCGAGGGTTAGTCTGAAGAAGGGTCTCGACCCGAAACATCGCCTATCTCCTTCGCTCCTTAGATGCTGCTGCACCCGCTGAGTTTCTCCAGCATTTTGTGTAGCCCAATATACGGGATTTCCTGGCTAATACGGGACAGTTGGCAACCCTACTCGGCGGGCCGTAAGATCTGTTTCCATTCTGTATTTCTAAATTCTAAAACCTATTTTCTGCTCTGACCTCCTCTTTGTGTCGGAGCCTGAGCTGCTATTAAACCCTGAGCTGCTCTATATCTTCCAGTGAGTCACTGTCTGCAGATGCAGTATCTCTGCGATGCTCCACCATGCCTGGTATGTAAATATCTGAGTCACACCTGTGAGTGTCAGACTGCATATAATGAAGCGTCTTTAATTGCATAACACCAGACATCTGAGCCCTGCAGTGTGCGGGACTTGGGCACAAGCTGATGCAAAGTGGGAGTGTGAAGAGGACGCTTCATCGATCCAATGCTTCAAAGGTATTTTGTTGTCCCATGTACCGAGGTACAGAGATATTCCTTTGATGCATCCTGTTCGATTAAACATATTTACTCTGCGTAAGAGCTTTCATACTTAGGTACAAGAGGGTGAGAATAACAGAGACAGGTCACAGGAGTTCAGCTACGATTCCAGCGCCACTTTTGTACGATTCAAGTCCAAAGTTGTTCAAAATGTAGTTTTGTTTCGAGGGTGGTCGCGGTGGTGCAGCGGTAGAGTTGTTGCCTCACAGCGCTTGCAGCGCCGGAGACCCGGGTTCGATCCCGACTACGGGCGCTGTCTGTACGGAGTTTGCACGTTCTCCCCGTGACCTACGTGGGTTTTCTCCGAGATCTTCCATTTCCTCCCACACTCCAAAGACGTGCAGGTTTGTAGGTTTATTGGCTCGGTGTAAATGTAAAATTGTCCTTAGTGTGTGTAGGCTAGTGTTACTGTGTGGGGATCGCTGGTCGGTGCGGACTCGGTGGGCCGAAGGGCCTGTTTCCGTGCTGTATCTCTACAAATAAACAAATAAATAAATAAATGCAATAGTATAGATACAGCGCGGAAACAGGCCCTTCGGCCCGCTGAGTCTGCCCCAACCTGCGATCAAACCCGTACACCAGGGACAATTTACAGAAGCCAATTAACCTACAAACCTGTACGTCTTTGCAGTGTGGGAGGAAACCGGAGCACCTGGAGAAAACCCACAAGGGTCACGGGGAGAACTTACAAACTCCAAACAGACAGCACCGGTAGTCAGGATCGAACCCGGGTCTCCAGCGCTGTGAGGCAGCAACTCCACCGCTGTGCCACCGTCACCCAATCCTTCTCACCAGAATACCATAATATCAGATAATTCGCACCCTTAGTAATTGGCACCATTTGAAAAATCACTTCTTTCTGGAGAGAAGGAATGGGCGACGTTTCGGGCCGAGACCCGAAGGGTCTCGAGCCGAAACGTCACCCATTCCTTCCCTTCACAGATGCTGCCTGACCCGCTGAGTTACCCCAGCACTCTGTGAAACGTCACCTATCCACGTTCTCCACAGATGCTGCCTGACCCGCTGAGTTACTCCAGCACTCTGTGAAACGTCACCTATCCATGTTCTCCACAGAGGCTGCCTGACCCGCTGAGTTACTCCAGCACTCTGTGAAACGTCACCCATTCCTTCTCTCCAGAATACCATAATATCTGATAATTCGCACCCTTAGTAATTGGCACCATTTGAAAAATCACTTCTTTTTGGAGAGAAGGAATGGGCGACGTTTCGGGCCGAGACCCAAAGGGTCTCGAGCCGAAACGTCACCCATTCCTTCCCTTCACAGATGCTGCCTGACCCGCTGAGTTACTCCAGCACTCTGTGAAACGTCACCTATCCATGTTCTCCACAGATGCTGCCTGACCCACTGAGTTACTCCAGCATTCTGTGAAACGTCACCTATCCATGTTCTCCACAGATGCTGCCTGACCCGCTGAGTTACTCCAGCACTCTGTGAAACGTCACCTATCCATGTTCCCCACAGATGCTGCCTGACCCGCTGAGTTACTCCAGCACTCTGTGAAACGTCACCTATCCATGTTCTCCACAGATGCTGCCTGACCCGCTGAGTTACTCCAGCACTCTGTGAAACGTCACCTATCCATGTTCTCCACAGATGCTGCCTGACCCGCTGAGTTACTCCAGCACTCTGTGAAACGTCACCTATCCATGTTCTCCACAGATGCTGCCTGACCCGCTGAGTTACTCCAGCACTCTGTGAAACGTCACCTATCCATGTTCTCCACAGATGCTGCCTGACCCGCTGAGTTACTCCAGCACTCTGTGAAACGTCACCTATCCATGTTCTCCACAGATGCTGCCTGACCCGCTGAGTTACTCCAGCACTCTGTGTCTCTTTTTGTTTGTAAACCAACATCTGCAGTTCCTCGTGTCTGCATTCTCTGTTTGACGTTCTCTGTTTGTACAGACCCATGAATAGGTGGGTAATTTGTTGTCTAAATGACCTCGGAATGTACAATAGTCACCGTATTTGAATGAAGAACCTTAACTGTATTGGCATACTCAACCTGTGCATGTTTGTTTATGACAGCAATGATATTAATTGCACACATACATATACTACATGTAATAAACTCCCAGACAGCAATGGAGAGACGGACTAATTTCAGATAATTGGCAGTGAGGAAATGCTCAGAGAATTCCAATTGTTACCAGCAGCTGAAATAGAATCTGCTGGATCGATGGTCGATTGTCCAAAAACGGAAGAATACTAACAGAACATGCCCTCACATTTTGAGGGACAATGCTCGACGTATTAACATTAATTTTTGTTGGATTTGGTAGAGAAAAGACCCACATTGTGCCTCCAGCCACCCTTGCACAACCCAAACCATTGTCCTCGGCCTTGGGCTCGCCTCTAACCCACGCCGTGTGTCAATACATTTGCTGGATTTGCACCATAAATGTAAATGAATCTCGCGGCTGCTATTTTCGGCTGGCAATTCATGTTGCAACTGGCCTGTCACCGACGTGATTTATAGTCCTCACCTGACACTCGAGCTGGGAGTTGAAGGTCTACCGAGCTCGGGATGCCTCCCCGCTAGCTCGCCTGCTCGCTGCTCCAAGCCCTGTCTTCCCACTTGTTCTTCAAATGTCTTTTCAGCTCAGTTTTAGTTTTGTTTACTGATTCAGCGTGGAAACGGGCCCTTCGGCTCCACACCAGCCATCGATCACCTGCTCACACAAGCTTGATGTTGGCCCACTAGTTCACACTAGATCCATGTTATCCCACTAGTCTAGTTTTTAGTTTGGAGATATAGCACGGAAACAGGCCCTTCGGCTCACCGAGTCCACACCGACAATTGGTCACCCGTTCACACTAGTTCTATGCTATCCCACTTTGGCATCCAATCCCTACACATTAGGGGCAAGTTTACGGGGGGGGCGATTGACCTACAAACCCGCACGCTGACCCCCCTACCTCCGAAACCAATTTAGTCAGAGCCGTGGAGTAATAGGGTCCCTAAAGGGCCTGTCCTACCAGCATCCAACTCCATGCGGCAAGCACGACCAAACCGGCAGTGAGGGCCGCGCGGAGGTCGGGTGAGTGGCGCAACGCGGTGCAAAGTGAGGCGAACTTGGAGCGAAGTCTTAAGGTAAGTTCGCCAGGACACAGAGGCACACACACAGAGGGCCACGGAGCCACACACACAGAGAGGGTCAAGGACTGCACACATAGCCCAGCCGGCGGGCCAGCTGAGGAGTTTTGGCCCGCGGGCCAAAGTCCGGCGCCCCATCCAACTCATGAACCGATGATCGGCCGTGAGAAGGAGGGTGGTGTTGGTGGTAAGCAAAGGTCTGAAGGTCGGACAGCTGGCCGGGCTGCCGACCAACCGACGGGGCCCCGGGCGAGGCGCTGCTGCTGCTGCTGCTGCACTCCATGGGCTGCACTACGTTGGGGACGGGTGAGGCGGGGCCGGACGTGGCGCTCCGACCCGACAGTTCCCCTCGACCCGAGTAGTGGCAGTCAAATACGGGACAAGGGCGGTCCCGTACGGGACAAACCAATTTAGACAATATACGGGATGTCCCGGCTAATACGGGACAGTTGGCTACTGTAGGGAGTAATACAATGTGAAACTGGCCCTTTCCCCACACTGATCAACATGTCCCATCGACACTTGTCCCACCTGCCTGCGTTTGGTTCTTATCCCTCTTAACCTATTCTATCCATTAAAGTTTAGTTTAGAGATACAGCACGGAAACAGGGCCTTCACATCATCGTGTCCGCACTGACCATCGACCACCCGTTCACACTAGTTCCATGCTATCCCACTTTCTATCCACGCACTAGGGGCAATTTACAGAGGGCCAATTAACCTACAAACCTGCATATTTTGGGGGTATTTTACTTTTAGTTTAGAGATACAAGACGGTAACAGGCCCTTTGGCCCATTGAGTCCATGCCGTATGCTAGCAAGTTCCCACACACACTAGGGACAACTTACCACTTCACACCAAGCCAATTAACCTACAAACCCGCACGTCTTTGGAGTGTGGGAGGAAACCCACGTGGTCACAGGGAGAACGCACACAGACAGCTCCTGAGGTCAGGATGGAACCCGTGTCCCTGGCGCTGTGAGGCAGCGACTCTACCGCTGCGCCACCCTGCTTGTGGCAGGTACTTTGCTTCTGTTGAATTGTGGCTATAAGACTAATTACTGTAAAAAAAACATTGTAATTCTTGTCTTCTTCAAACTATTTGATTATTTGATTATTTAAACAGGTTCAGGACCGGAGGTTATGGGGGTGTAGATGAACATCGAGGATGAGGGCATCAGTGCCGCGCTGGTTGGTGAGGCTGTTGGCAGTAGCATGAAACCAGTCCGATTTGGACAATTAGATGACAATGTTGCATTGATATCCTGAACATGTATCTCACCAAGCAGGGGAATTGTAGAGTAATTAATTTTGCACGCTTTGGCCTTAATTATGTTACTTTTCTATTAACTATTCTATTACGTCTAACAGGAGGTTGCTGAAGCCCACAGCCAATACACGTTTCATGGAAGGGGCTGATGGTGAGATTGGGATTTTAATTCTATCTGGGCATCTGACGGGAAACCAAGCTGGGGAGTTTTGTAGATTTAGAGATACAGCACGTAAGCGGGACCTTCGGCCCATCCAGTCCGCTCCTACCAGCGATCCCCCCACACTAACACCATCCTACACACACTTGGGAGAATAATAAAAGGCCTGGATAGAGTGGCTGTGGATGTGGTTTCCACTGGTGGAGAGTCTCGGACCAGAGGTCACAGCCTCAGAATTAAAGGGCGCTCTTTTAGAAAGGAGGTGAGGAGGAACTTCTTTAGTCAGAGGGTGGTCAATCTGTGGAACTCATTGCCACAGAGAGCTGTGGAGGCCAAGTCAATGGATATTTTTAAGGCAGAGATAGACAAGTTCTTGATTAGAACGGGTGTCAAGGGTTAGAAGGCAGGAAAATGGGATTAGGAGGCAAAGATCAGCCATGATTGAATGGCGGAGTGGACTCGATGGGCCGAATGGCCTAATTCCACTCCTATGACTTCTGATCATTTTTACTGAAGACAATTAACCTGCACGTCTTTGAAATGTGGGAGGAAACCAGAGCTCCTGGAGAAAACCCAGGCAGTCACGGGGAGAACGTACAAACTCCACCTGGACAGCGCCCGTAGTCAGGATCGCACCCAGGTCTCTGGGAGCAGCTCTACCCGCTGCGCCACCGTTGACAGGAGACACCAGGAACTGCAGATACTGGCATCTGGCGTAGAAAACACAAAGTGCTGAAGGAACTCAAGTCTGGCAGCATCTCTGGAGGAGAAGCACAGGCCATGTTTAGGGCTTCAACCTTCTAGACTTTAACGATACAGCACAGAAACAGGGCCTTCGGACCAGCGATCACCCCGCACGCTAACACCATCCTACACACACTGGGGACAATTTACAATTTTGCGGAAACCAATAATCCCACAAACTTCCACGTTTTTGGAATTTGGGAGGAAACCAGAGCACCCGGAGAAAACCCACGCAGGTCACGGTGACAATAGACAATAGACCCTCTGTAATCAGGATTATGAACGGTCCTTCCTGAAGCTGGGGTTTAACAACTGTATTTATGTCGGGTATTATACGATCAGATTGGATAGCACAAGAAACAATCTGTCTGAAGAAGGGTCTCGACCCAAAACGTCACCTATTCCTTCGCTCCATCGATGCTGCCTCACCCGCTGAATTTCTCCAGCAGTTTTGTCTACCTTCGATTTTTCCAGCATCTGCAGTTCTTTCTTAAACACAAAAACAATCTGATCTGTTTGGATAACATTAGACAATAGACAATAGGTGCAGGAGTAGGCCATTCGGCCCTTCGAGCCAGCACCACCATTCAATGTGATCATGGCTGATCATCCCTAATCAGTACCCCGTTCCTGCCTTCTCCCCATATCCCCTGACTCCTCTATCTTTAAGAGCCCTATCTAGCTCTCTCGAAAGCATCCAGAGAACTGGCCTCCACCACCCTCTGAGGCAGAGAATTCCACAGACTCACCACTCTCTGTGAGAAACGGGAGAACGCACAAACTCCGTACAGACAGCACCTGTAGTCAGGTTCGAACCCGGGTCTCTGGTGGGCTGTAATTTTCAGACAGGTACATGGATATGATAGAGTGAGAGGGCTATGTGCCAGACACAAGCTGGTGGGACTAGTGTAGATGGGGCATGTTGGTCGGTGTGGGCAAGATGTGCCGAAGGGCCTGTCAGGATCAAGCCCTGTAAATTGTTCCTTGTCCCTAGTGTACTGTATATGATAGCGCTAGTGTGCGGGGCGATCGCTGGTCGGTGCAGGGCTCGGTGGGCTGAAGGGCCTGTTTCCGCGCTGTACCTCTAAAGTGAAGTCTACAACAACCAGGGTAGCAGATCCCACTCCTCCAGCTTCATATTTTGGCGGATTTTAATAGAAACATAGAAATTAGGTGCAGGAGTAGGCCATTCGGCCCTTCGAGCCTGCACCGCCATTCAATATGATCATGGCTGATCATCCAACTCAGTATCCCGTACCTGCCTTCTCTCCATACCCTCTGATCCCCTTAGCCACAAGGGCCGCATCTAACTCCCTCTTAAATATAGCCAATGAACTGGCCTCAACTACCCTCTGTGGCAGAGAGTTCCAGAGACCCACCACTCTCTGTGTGAAAAAAGTCCTTCTCATCGGTCTTAAAGGATTTCCCCCTTATCCTTAAGATGACATGGCTAATGACATGGCTAATTGCATGGGGTCACCAAAGGCAATACATCCACAAACCGAGCTCAACACCCAGAAGGGAGTTGGAAATTCCGGCACGTGAGGCTACTTGCCGCTCCTGACGTCCTTGTGCAGAAAAATCCCTAGACCAACAATGTGGGCTGCTTGACGGATGACATTAATTCCAAAATAAATTGTCTTGTCATAGAGTTATCGGCACGCTTAGAATGGCACAGTTATCACAGCAGACACTAGCTTTAGGAAGCAGGATAGTTGCAGTGGAATAGAATTGGCAGCTGGAATCAGGTGAGTCTACTGAAATAACTTGCTGATTGTGGGTCACGTCTTCCTTTGCTCACTGTGTGAAAGGTAATTTTTAATAAAGACATGGAAACAAGGAACTGCAGATGCCGGTTAATACGCAAAAGGACACAGAGTGCTGGAGTAACTCAGCGGGTCAGGCAGCATCTGTGGAGAACATGGATAGGTGACGTTTCACAGAGTGCTGGAGTAACTCAGCGGGTCAGGCAGCATCTGTGAAGGGAAGGAATCAGGGACGTTTCGGCTCGAGACCCTTCGGGTCTCAGCCCGAAACGTCGCCCATTCCTTCTCTCCAAAAAGAAGTGATTTTTCAAATGGTGCCAATTACTAAGGGTGCGAATTATCAGATATTATGGTATTCTGGAGAGAAGGAATGGGTGACGTTTCACAGAGTGCTGGAGTAACTCAGCGGGTCAGGGCAGCACCTGTGGAGAACATGCATAGGTGACGTTTCACACAGTGCTGGAGTAACTCAGCGGGTCAGGCAGCATCTGTGGAGAACATGGATAGGTGACGTTTCACAGAGTGCTGGAGTAACTCAGCGGGTCAGGCAGCATCTGTGGAGAACATGGATAGGTGACGTTTCACAGAGTGCTGGAGTAACTCAGCGGGTCAGGCAGCATCTGTGGAGAACATGGATAGGTGACGTTTCACAGAGTGCTGGAGTAACTCAGCGGGTCAGGCAGCATCTGTGGAGAACATGGATAGGTGACGTTTCACAGAGTGCTGGAGTAACTCAGCGGGTCAGGCAGCATCTCTGGAGGAAAGGAATGGGTGATGTTTTGGGTTGAGACCCTTGTTCAGTTCCTCCAGCTTTTTGTGTCTATCTTCGGTTTAAACCGGCATCTGCAGTTCCTTCCTTCACATGATTACGTTCGAGCCACTCACAGTGTACAGATACATGATAAGGGAATAACGTTTAGTGCAAGGTAATGCCAGCAAAGTCCAATCAAAGATAGTCCGAGGGTCACCAATGAGGTAGATAGTAGTTCAGGACCGCTCTCTAGTTGTGGTAGGATGGTTCAGTTGCCTGAGAACAGCTGGGAAGAAACTGTCCCTGAATCTGGAGGTGTGCGTGCGTTTTCACACTTCTGTACCTCTTGCCCGATGGGAGAGGGGAGAAGAGGGAGTGACCGGGGTGAGACTGGTCCTTGATGATGCTGCTGGCCTTGCCGAGGCAGCGTGAGGTGTAGATGGAGTCAATGGAAGGGAGGTTGGTTTGTGTGATGGTCCGGGCTGTCTCTGCATTTTAGAAGAAGGGTCTCAACCATATCACCTTGACCCGCTGAGTTACTCTAGCACTTTGGATGGTAAATCCGTGGAATTCTTTGCCACAGAGGGCTGTGGAGGCCAAGTCAATGGATACTTTTAACACAGAGATAAATAGTTCTCGATTAGTACGGGTTTCAGGGGTTATAGGGAGAAGGCAGGAGAATGGGGTTAGGCGGGAGAGATAGTATCTGCTATGATTGAATGGCGGAGTAGACTTGATGGGCCGAATGGCTTAATTCTGCTCCTGTCATCTATGGACATGACCATTTTGTCTAAAAATTGTTTTGGAAGACATAGCGTCATAGAGTGATACAGTGTGGAAACAGACCCTTCGGCCCAAATTGGCCGCACCGGTCAACATGTCTCAGCTACACTAGTCAATGAAGCTGGTCATTGACTGTACACTAGTCACTAGCAAGTCTAGGATGTATTGCAACTTGGGGGCTGCAAACTCTGCATCTTATTGTACTAGAAGCTCACAGATGACACAAAGCTGGGTGGCAGTGTGAACTGTGAGGAGGATGCTGTGAGAATGCAGGTGAGTGACTTGGACAGGTTGGAGTGGGCAGATGCATGGCAGATGCAGTTTAATGTGGATAAATGTGAGGTTATCCACTTTGGTAGCAAAAACAGGAAGGCAGATTATTATCAAGTTGGGAAAAGGGGAAGTACAACGGGATCTGGGGGTCCTTGTTCATCAGTCAATGAAAGAAATAGCCCTGTCCCACGGTACGAGTTCATTCCAAGAGCTCTCCCAAGTTTAAAAAAAATCAAACTTGTGGTAAGCACGGAGAATGAACGTAGCGGGTACGTCGGAGCTTGGGGGCGTCTCTTAGTGGCTCGTAACGCTAACGGCGGGTACTCGGGAAGACTCGCTTTCGGCAGGTAAGCACGGGAAGACTCGTGAAGATTTTTCAACATGTTGAAAAATGTCCACGAGAGCCCCGAGTACCGACGAGTGGCCATTACCGTAAATCTCTGAGTTCGAATCAGGGCAAACTCGGGAGAGCTCTTGGAATGAACTCGTACCGTGGGACAGAGCTTTAAGTATGCAGGCACAGCAGACATTGAAAAAAGCGAATGGCATGTTGGCCTTCATAACAAGAGAAGTTGGTGCAAAGAGGCAGGAACGGGGTACTATTAACGGATGATCAGCCATGATCACATTGAATGGCGGTGCTGACTCGAAGGGTTGAACGGCCTACTCCTGCACCTATTGTCTATTGTCTATAAAACCACAAAGAGTATGTACAGGGTAAACCCCTATATTTTGAAATGGTTGAAGCCCTCATGAAAAGAGCAGAGAGGAATTCTCCCTGAATATATAAAACATCAGTAGCAATAACTCACAAGTGTTTGATAGACTTTGCCCTGAAGATATTTTGATCGAGACGCAGATGTTTGCTGTAGGCTTAGTTGCATCCTTACCATGTTAAGTGATTTAAGGGAAATGGTTCAATAGGCAAACTCACGAGCTTAGCTGAAGCACCATCAAATCTAATGTTTTTAATTTGTAATTTTATTAATTTTTCTTTGTTAACATAGTTTCCTATCATCTTGAAATCAGCAAAATAAATTAGGATTCCGTGCAAGGGAATCAAACGATCTACGCTGGCCTGAAAACACTTCACTTCATTGAAGCATCTTTATAGTTTCTGTTTTAGTATCCGAGATAACAACCCCTTCGGCCCACCGAGTCCGCGCCGACCAGCGATCTCCACACACTAACGTTATAACCATATAACCATATAACCATATAACAATTACAGCACGGAAACAGGCCTTCTCGGCCCTTCCAGTCCGTGCCGACCATTTATTTTCCCCTAGTCCCATCTACCTGCACTCAGACCATACCCCTCCATTCCCTTCCCGTCCATATACCTATCCACTTTACTTTTAAATGTTAAAATCGATCCTGCCTCCACCACTTCTGCTGGAAGATCATTCCACACAGCCACCACTCTCTGAGTAAAGAAGTTCCCCCTCATGCTACCCCTAAACTTCTGTCCCTTAATTCTCATGTCATGCCCTCTTGTTTGAATCTTCCCTACCCTCAATGGGAAAAGCTTATCCACGTCAACTCTGTCTATCCCTTTCATCATTTTAAAGACCTCAATCAAGTCCCCCCTTAACCTTCTGCGCTCCAAAGAATAAAGACCTTACTTGTTCAACCTTTCTCTGTAACTTAGTTGCTGGAACCCAGGCAACATTCTAGTAAATCTCCTCTGTACTCTCTCTATTTTGTTGACATCCTTCCTATAATTAGGCGACCAAAATTGTACACCATACTCCAGAATTGGTCTCACCAATGCCTTGTACAATTTTAACATTACTTCCCTACTCCTATATTCAATGCTCTGATTTATAAAGGCCAGCACACCACAAGCTTTCTGTACCACCCTATCTACATGCGATTCCACCTTCAGGGAACTATGCACAGTTATTCCTAGATCCCTCTGTTCCACAGCATTCCTCAATTCCCTACAGTTATCCTACACACAGCAGGGACAATTGTACAATTTTACTGAAACCAATTAACCTACCAGCCCGCACGTCTTTGGAAGGAAACTGAAATCTCGGAGAAAAAACCCACTCGGGTCACGGGGAGAACGTGCAAACTCCGTACAGACAGCTCCCGTAGCTGGGATGGAACCCGGGTCTCTGGCACTGTGAGGCAGCAACTCTACCGCTGAGGCAGCTTATCACTTTTTTACACATAAAAAACAATGTTCAGATGTTCTGTTCTATTATGTATGGAGAGGTAAAACTGTTCAGCACTGGAACAGGCCCTTCGGCCCACAATGCCTGTACTGAGCATGATGCCACGTTAATACTAATCTCCTGAGCAACATTGCTCCAATCCCTGCAGATCCACGCACCTATCTACAAGACCCTTACATGTCCCTGACGTATCTGGCTCCACCACCACCCCCGGCAGTGAGTTCCAGCACCCACCACCCTCTGTGTAAAAATCTTATCCCGTGCATCCCGTACACCACGAGAGGAGTAGATCGGGTAGACGCACGGGGTCCCTTGCCCAGAATAGGGGAATCGAGGGTTAAACATAGGTTTAAGGTGAAGGGGGAAAGATTTAATAGGAACCTGAGGGGTAACCTTTCCACACAAAAGGAGGTGGGCGTATGGAACGAACTGCAAGAGGAGGTAGTTGAGGCTGAGACTACCCCAACATTTAATAAACAGACAGATACATGGATAGGGCAGGTTTGGAGGGATATGGACCAAATGTGGGCAGGTGGGACTAGTGTAGATGGGGCATGTTGGGCGGTGTGGGCAAGTTTCTATGACTCTATCTCCTTTGACTTTTGCCCCCCCCCTCACTTGCTATGCCCACTTGTCCTTGGCATTTCCACCATGGGAAAAAGGTTGTGACTGTCTACCTTATCTCTGCCTCTCATCGTTTTATATGCTATGGTTACATTATTGAATGAAACAATCGACGGAATAGATGATGTCCATTATTCTCTCTGAGATGCTGCCTTGTTCACGGTTTGTTCCTCTGTATCCCCTCAAATTGTGCAGCCATGCTCTGTAGCACATTGAAAGCCTAAATCAATCACCGACAGTCCCATGAAGGCAATTTTCAAAGCTTGGCATGTAAATACGAGACGGGTGAAATGATGTCGGTGCATGCGACACATTGATCAGGAGAAAGATTAAAATTATGTCTCGAAGCGAAGCCTTGGAGAAAATGAAAAATGTTGAAATAAAATGTTGATCTTGTATCAAGGCGAATTATTCAGGAACTGTCAAGCTGGAAATAGACAATAGACAATAGGTGCAGGAGGAGGCCATTCGGCCCTTCGAGCCAGCACCGCCATTCAATGTGATCATGGCTGATCATCCACAATCAGTACCCTGTGTTAAAGAAGGAACTGCAGATGCTGGAGAATCGAGGGTTACACAAAAAGCTGGAGAAACTCAGCGGGTGCAGCAGCATCTAAGGAGCGAAGGAGATAGGCGACGTTTCGGGTCGAGACCCTTCTTCAGGGACCCTGTTCCTGCCTTCTCCCCATATCCCCTGTCCCCTCTATTTTTAAGAGCCCTATCTAACTCTGTCTTGAAAGCATCCAGAGAACCGGCCTCCACCCCCCTCTGAGGGAGAGAATTCCACAGACTCACAACTCTCTGTGAGAAAAAGTGTTTCCTCGTCTCCGTTCTAAATGGCTTACACCTTATTCTTAAACTGTGGCCCCTGGTTCTGGACTCCCCCAACATCGGGAACATGTTTCCTGCCTCTAGCATGGCCAAACCCTTAATAATTTTATATGTTTCAATAAGATCCCCTCTCATCCTTCTAAATTACAGAGCGTACAAGCCCAGCCGCTCCATTCTCTCAGCGTATGACAGTCCCGCCATCCCGGGAATTAACCTTGTGAACCTACGCTGGGCTCCCTCAATAGCAAGAATGTCCTTCCTCAAATTAGGGGACCAAAACTGCACACAATACTCCAGGTGTGGTCTCACTAGGGCCCCGTACAGAGAAGATTTACGAGGATGTTGCCAGGACTAGAGGGTGTGAGCTACAGGCAGAGGTTGAGCAGGCTGGGACTCTATACCTTGGAGCGCAGGAGGATGAGGTGAGATCTTATGGAGGTGTATAAGATCATGAGAGGAATAGATCGGGTAGATGCACAGAGCCTATTGCCCAGAGTAGGCAAATCGAGGACCAGAGGACACAGGTTTAAGAGGGGGGAGGGGGTGGGGGGGGGGGGAATCTAATAGGAACCTGAGTGATAACTTTTTCAACCTTGGAGAAAATAAAAAATGGAACAAAATATAGATCTTGCACAAGGCGAATTATTCTGGAAGCCCCTCAACCAATACAAATAGACCCCTTGGGGATATGAAGTTTGATTGGCTGCCAACTTTCTTTGCTAAACAATTTTATTTTTGGAAAAGAGCTGTATCCTTTGTTTTAGTGTCGAAAACGTAGCTATATTTATAGCTATTGCACGCATCAGCATGTGCTTGTAAGCTGCGAACCTGTTTCTCTGACGGCTCTGTGTCTTGGCAAGGTGCCTTAGTTTTTAACGTTGGCAGCTTCAGCAGGTAGGTGCCGCCGATCGTAGCTGCCGTTCATGGAGGTGGATGTTTGACGCACCCATCCATCCGACTCTAACACAATGTGCTGGGTCAGGCAGCATCTGTGGAGGAGCCGGCGTGGGAGGGGGATGGGGGGGGGGGGGGGGCAGAGAATTAAAAGGGGGATCATTGAAAACGGTTTGGGTAAAATGGAATACTTTGAGTCATACAGTGTGGAAACAGACCCTTCTGCCCAACTTGCCCACACTGTCCCAGCTGAGATACTTTGTAACTGTCGGCGCCCTTTGTGTGGCCACTCTTTGCATACCTTGGGGACACAAACAAAATATTACTGGGACTTGTCACAAGGTAATAATGTATCATTCATTCATTCATCATTCAAATAGGCAGACAATATTTTTGGGATGGATCCTTTTTTGATTGAATGAATTAACGTGACAGGTCACACTGACATTCTTTGTCCTCCACCTCTGTTTCCCCCCCCCCCCCCCCCCACCCCCCTTGCTCCAGGTTCTCCTTTGTTCCCTCCCCCTCACCCCCCCCCCCCCCCCCCGCCCACGGCTGTGCCCCCCTCCCACGCCAGCTCCTCCTTTGACCTCCTCAGACCCAGTCTAATGAAGGGTCCCGACCCTAAACCTCACCTCCCCATTCCCTCCACGGGCGCTGCCTGACCTGCTGAGTTCCTCCAGCACCTTGTGTTTTGATCAAGATTCCAGCACCTGCAGTTTCTTCAGCCTCCACCCCTGACACGTTGAGCTTCGTGATTCCCATTCATAGTTTTGGCTACATTCAGTGTTTCCACTTTGAAGGAAATTACCTGAAATTCGGGGAAATTCTGGATGTCTTTGGGCAACTTTAGGGAAATTAAATAATTTCGGGAGATTTCAGGGAAAGCCTTCCCCGACTGCGAATGTGCGACTGCCGCGCCAACTGTGCACGCGTGGATACCTGACCCACAGCGCACGCGCAGGGAGACGCAAAGGGATTTGGGGAAAAAAACATATTTTCGACCATCCGCGCTTGCGCAGTTGGGGGGGCCTGTCAGCAATTGAAAATGGCGCTGGTGACGCAGTAGGGATGCAAAATGATGCCGTCTCCTTGCCCGTGCGCAGTTGGGGAAGGCTTAAATTTCAGGAAATACCATCAAATTCCAGGAAATTTGTGAGTCTATTTCAGGAAAACAATGTTTGAGGTGTGGAAGCACTGGCTACATGGCTGTATTGAACCAATTTTGAGCTCATTTCTTTTATAAATTCATAGAGTCACACAGCACAGAAACAGGCCCTTCACCCCATCCTATCCACGCCGGCTAGTGAGCCCCATCTAAGCTAGTCCCTGCTGCCTTTCCCACCCATGTACCTGTTCAAATGTCTTTTAAATGTTGTGATAGTCTTGGCCTTGCTGTAAACTTGCCGAGAAAATGCGTGAAAAATCATTCCACATAAACATGAAGATACATTGAGATTTTCATGATGTTTCCTGTGGCCACTCCCTCTTCTCCCCTCTCCCATCGGGCAAGAGGTACAGAAGTGTGAAAACGCACACCTCCAGATTCAGCGCCAGTTTCTTCCCAGCTCTCATCAGGCAACTGAACCATCCTACCACAACCAGAGAGCGGTCCTGAACTACTATCTACCTCTTTGGTGACCCTCAGATTATCTTTAATCAGACATATGTATCTATACACTGGAAATGGATCGATTATAATCGTGTGTTGTCTTTCCGCTGACTGGTTAGCACGCAACAAAAGCTTTTCACTGTACCTCGTTACACGTGACGATAAACTGAACTGAACTAGAAACTGAACTAAAAATGTCACCCAGGAGAACTTGCACTCGAAGTAGACATTATTTACTACAATTTTAGGACGGCGCGGTGGCGCAGCGATAGAGTTGCTGCCTTGCAACGCTTACAGCGCCAGAGATCCGGGTTCGATCCCCACTACGGGTGCTGTCTGTGTGGAGTTTGCACGCTCTCCCCGTGGCTTGCGTGGGTTTTCTCCGAGATCTTCGGTTTCCCCTCACACTGCAAAGATGCCCAGGTTTGTAGGCTAACTGGCGTGGTATGTGCAGAATGTCCCTCGTGTGTGTAGGATGGTGTTAGTGTGCGGATATCGCTGGTCGGTGCGGACTCGGTGGGCCGAAGGGCCTGTATCTCTAAACTGAACTGAACCAAAATAAGCCTTGTTGTGACAGCTCTCAATTGATGCCATTATGCTGTGGATGCCTACAGCTAAAATGTGTCTGTCCGTGGATAGAAAATAGACAGGACAGTCTAAAATAAACGGTGATGAGGAAACACTTTTTCACCCAGAGTTGTGAATTTGTGAAGTTCTCTGCCACAGAAGGCAGTGGAGGCCAATTCTCTGGATGTTTTCAAGAGAGAGTTAGATATTGCTCTTAGGGCTAACGGGATCAAGGGATATGGGGGAAAAGCAGGAACGGGGTACTGATTTTGGATGATCAGCCGTGATCATATTGAATGGCGGTGCTGGCCCGAGGGGTCGAATGGCCTACTCCTGCACCTATTGTCTATGTTCCATGTTTCTCTGACACTAAAAGCTGGACACAAGCATCTAATGCAAGACACGAAATGCTGGAGTAACTCAACGGGTCAGGCAGCATCTCTGGAGAGAAGGAATGGGTGATGTTTCGGGTCGAGACCCTTCTTCAGGTTGAAGAAAGAGCGTGTTAGTGTGCGGAGATCGCTGGTCGGTGTGGAATCTCTAAACTAAACTAGACTAAACATGCCAGCGTTTGGCCCATATCCCTCCAAACCCGTCCTATCCATGTACCTGTCCACCTGCTTCTTAAACGTTGGGATAGTCCCGGCCTCAAC
>OY740801.1:3205899-3303399 GCA_963514005.1 Raja brachyura | reverse complement strand
CGATGTAGATCAGCTGGCATCTGGAGCAACGGATGCAGTAGAGGAGGTGCAGGTGAACCTCTTTGGAAGGACTGCTTGGGTCCCTGAAAGGAGTGGATGGGGTAGGTGAAGGGACAAGTGTAGCATCTCTTGCGGTTGCAAGGGAAAGTGCCCGGGGAAGGAGTGGAGCAGGAGGGAAGGGAAGAATTGACGAGGGAGTTGCGGAGGGAGCGGTCTTTGCGGAAGGCAGACAGGGGGGGAGATGGGAAGATGTGGCGAGTGGAGGGGTCACGTTGGAGGTGACGAAACTGGCGGAGGACTATCTGTTGTATGCGCTGGCTGGTGGGGTGAAAGGTGAGGACCAGGGGGACTCGGCCCTTGTTGTGAGTGGGGGAATGGGGAGAGAGGGCAGTGTTGCGGGGTATGGAGGAGACCCTGGTGCGAGCCTCATCTATAGTGGGGGAGGGGAAACCCCGTTCTCTGAAGAACGAGGACATTTGCGATGACCTGGTGTGGAACACGTCATCCTGGGAGCAGATGCGGCGTAGACGGAGGAATTGGGAATAGGGGATGGAGTCCTTACAGGAAGCAGGGTGGGAGGAAGAGTAGTCCAGGTAGCTGTGGGAGTCAGTTGGTTTGTAGTGGATGTCAGTCAGGAGTGTATCACCTGCAATAGAGATGGTGAGGTCAAGGAATGGTAGGGAAATGTCGGAAATGGTCCAAGTATATTTGAGTGCCGGATGGAAGTTGGTGGTGAAATGGATGAAGTCAGTCAGTTCTGCGTGGGTGCAGGAGGTGACACCAAAGCAGTCGTCAATGTAACGGAGGTAAAGGTCGGGGGTGGGGCCCTGGTACGCCGAGAACAAAGATTGTTCGACGTGCCCGACAAAGAGGCAGGCGTAGCTAGGGCCCATGCGTGTGCCCATAGCTACGCCTTGTGTTTGGAGGAAATGGGAGGAGTCAAAAGAAAAGTTGTTGAGGGTAAGGACCAACTCCGCTAGGCGGAGGAGGGTGTTCTCACACAGTATCTCTGAACCCTAAAGGGCCTGTCCCACTTGCCGATTGTTTCGGTGACTGCCGGCGTCATATCAGCGTCGCCACAAAATAGCGGAGTCAGGGGATATGGGGAGAAGGCAGGAACGGGGTACTGATTGTGGATGATTAGCCAAGATCACATTGAATGGCGGTGCTGGCTCGAAGGGCCAAATTGTCTATTGTCTATTGTCTATTTTGAACATTTCAAAATCCAGCGGCGACAAAAGAAATGTTGCGCCACTTGAAGAAACGCCGCGCGTCGATACGTCATCGGGCAGCAACTTTTTTGGTGACCTGATCCGTCAGTCAATGATGCCGGCAGCCGCCAAAAAAAATCGCCATGTGGGACAGGCCCTTAAAGCTGCTGACTCTCAGTGCCAGAGATACCAGACCTTGGGTGCTGTCTGTGTGGAGTTTGCACGCTCTCTCTGCGACCGTGTCGGTTTCCTCCGGGTGCTCCGGTTTCCTCCCACATCCCAGAGATGTAGATGTTTGTCGGATAATCGTCCCTCTGTAAATTGCCCCTAGTGTGTAGGGAGTGGGTGGGAAAGTGGGATAACATGGAGCTAGTGTGAACGGGCGATCGACGGTCGGCATGCCACTCTTTGTCAATTGGAAATCAAAGCATTTATCATAACTTCCTTATCTAAACCTCCCCATACTTTGCGGAAACAGGCCCTTCGGCCCACCGAGTCCACGCTGACCACCAATCACCCCGTACACTAGTTCTATCCTACGCACTAGGGACAATTTACAGAAGGCAATTAACCTGCAAACCTGCACGCCTTTGGAGGGTGGCAGGAAACCGGAGCACACATGGTGGACCAGGATGCATCACAGCTCGGTTTGGGAACAGCTCCATCCAAGACCGCAACATGGTTGATACCCTTCTTCTAAAATGCAGCGAATTGTGGACGCAGCCCAGACCATCGCACAAACCAACCTCCCTTCCATTGACTCCATCTACACCTCACGCTGCCTTAGCAAGGCCAGCAGCATCATCAAGGACCAGTCTCACCCCGGCCACTCCCTCTTCTCCCCTCTCCCGTCGGGCAAGAGGTACAGAAGTGTGAAAACGCACACCTCCAGATTCAGGGACAGTTTCTTCCCAGCTGTTATCAGGCAACTGAACCATCCTACCACAACCAGGTTTTTATTCTTTGGAGCACAGAAGGTTAAGGGGGGACTTGATTAAGGTCTTTAAAATGATGAAAGGGATAGACAGAGTTGACGTGGATAAGCTTTTCCCATTGAGGGTAGGGAAGATTCAAACAAGAGGGCATGACATGAGAATTAAGGGACAGAAGTTTAGGGGTAACATGAGGGGGAACTTCTTTACTCAGAGAGTGGTGGCTGTGTGGAATGATCTTTCAGTAGAAGTGGTGGAGGCAGGATCGATTTTAACATTTAAAAGTAAAGTGGATAGGTATATGGACGGGAAGGGAATGGAGGGGTATGGTCTGAGTGCAGGTAGATGGGACTAGGGGAAAATAAATGGTCGGCACGGACTGGAAGGGCCGAGAAGGCCTGTTTCCGTGCTGTAATTGTTATATGGTTATATGGTTATAACCAGAGAGCGGTCCTGAACTACCTCATTGGTGACCCTCGGACTATCCTTGATTGGACATTGCTGGCTTTACCTTGCAATAAACGTTATTCCCTTATCATGTGTCTGTACATTGTCAATGGATCGATTGTAATCATGTATTGTCTTTCCGCTGACTGGTTAGCTCGCGAGCAAAGCTTTTCACTGTACCTCGATACACATGACAATAAACTGAACTGAAACTGACATGTATAAACATCCAAAGCTGGACACAAAATGCTGGAGTAACTCAGCAGGACAGGCAGCATCTCGGGAGTGAAGGGATGGGTGACTTTGTAGTACTGAATTACTCTGGCATTTTGTGTCTATCGTTGGTTTAAACCAGCACCTGCAGTTCTTCCCTGCACATGTATAAAAATCCTCAGTGTTGCCCAAAGCTGTGAAATTTCCAGCTGGTGAAAGCTCATCTACCTATTGCCTTTGTTCAGTGGCGCAGCGGTAGAGTTGCTGCCTTACAGCGCTTGCAGTGCCAGAGACCCGTGTTCAATCCTGACTACGGGCGCTGTCTGTGCGGAGTTTGCACGTTCTCCCTGTGACCTGCGCGGGTTTTCTCCGAGATCTTCCATTTCCTCCCACACTCCAAATACGTGCAGGTTTGTAGGTCAATTGGCTCGGTGTAAATGTGAAAATTGTCCCCAGTGTGTGTAGGATAGCGTTAATGTGTGGGGATGGCTAGTCGGCACGGACCCGGTGGGCCGAAGGGCCTGATTCTGCAAAACTAAAACTAAAAACTAAAGCTCGATAATTCAGCTGTGCAGAGTCAAGCCGTGACTCATGTGTTGCCCAGTAGTTTGCAAATATTTGCCTTTACCTGGTACATGGAGGCAGCAAATACTGTCGAGCTGTGAGCTCAGCTTCATGGAGTTGTGTCTGGTACAGACTTGGCAGGAAATATACGTCGATCGATGCAAACTGGGACTGCTTAGGATGTGCTGACTACTGCAACTGATGGTGCTTCCTAACTGGAAACGCAAGAGTTCATTTTAAATCCTATTACTAAAGAACAGCAGTCTGACCGAGTCTTTAACACCCTGCTTCATAAATACACATGCATGTCTAGAGTCAATCGTGTTTTATTGTCGCAGACACGTGAGCAGGAAGGAACTGCAGATGCTCGTTTAAACACAAAATGCTGGAGGAACTCAGCGGGTCAAGCAGCATCACTGGAGAGAAGGAGTGGGTGACGTTTCAGGTCAAGATCCTTCTTCAGATGTCCCAAAATGGAATTGTTACTTGCAGCAGCACGACAGATACTGAAACATAGTACTCTGTAAATCTACAGGCACATTAAACACTACCATTTCAAAATGTGGGCCATACTATATTAACTTGGGGACATTATTTATTCATTTATTTATTCATTTATTCATTCATTCATTCATTCATTCATTCATTCATTCATTCATTCATTCATTCATTTATTTATTTATTTATTTATTTTTTTATTTATTTATTTATTTATTTATTTATTTATTTATTTATTTATTTATTTATGTCTGTCTGTCTGTCTGTCTGTCTGTCTGTCTGTCTGTCTGTCTGTCTGTCTGTCTGTCTGTCTGTCTGTCTGTCTGTCTGTCTGTCTGTCTGTCCACAAAAAGCTGGAGAAACTCAGCGGGTGCAGCAGCATCTAAGGAGCGAAGGAGATAGGCGACGTTTCGGGTTGAGACCCTTCTTCAGACTGAGATTCGGGGGAAAGGGGAGATGCTGCCTGCCACACTGAGTTAATAAAAAAAATGTCCCTTTCCCCTGACTCTCAGTCTGAGGAAGGGTCTGAACCCGAAACGTTACCTATTCCTTCTCTCCAGGGATGCTACCTGTCTCGCTGAGATACTCCAGATTTTTGTGTCTATCTTCGGTTTAAACCAGCACCTGCAGTTCCTTCCTACACAATTGGCAGTAGAGATGCATTTGTCTACATATCGGTGCAAAAGAGCAGCTCCTGCCCACACAGCAGAATTGCAGAACTCTGCCAAAGTGGACAGTCTAGTAGAAAAATTGACTGTGGTAGAATTTGCGGTTACTGCCTCTCTATTTATAGAAGCAAGTTTCTTGAATAAGCTATTGTACTATATTTCAGACCTGTGTCGGCAGTCGCTGTTAGCACCAACTACACAGAGCTTGGCGGGCAGCTTGGTTCAGTTCTTAAACACATCATGTGTAGGGAGAAACTACAGATGCTGGTTTATACTGAAGATAGATGCACAGTGCTGGAGTAACTCAGCGGGTCAGGCAGCATCTGTGGAGAACATGGATAGGTGACGTTTCACAGAGTGCTGGAGTAACTCAGCGGGTCGGGCAGCATCTGTGGAGAACATGGATAGGTGATGTTTCGGGTTGGGACCCTTTCAGTTCTACTGGAGTTTGAAGAAGAGTCCCGACCCGAAAAGTCACCTATTCCTTTTCCCCGGAGATGCTGCCTTGCCCACTGAGTTACTCCAGCAGTTTGTGTCTGTCTTCAGTTGAACAGGGTAGCACAGGAACAGGCCCTTCGGCCCACAATATCAGTGCTGTACTTCTCTGGCAGCTCAATCCGCACACCCTCCACCCTCTGTGTGGAAAGGTATATTTTCCCTCTCACCTTAAACCTATCACCTCAGGTTCCTGAACCTCCAACTCCAAGTCTATTCCCCTTGTGATCTTATGCACTTCTATAAGGCCACCCCTCAGCCTCCTGTGCTCCATGCCTGTCCGAGCCTGCCAACCTCTCCCCTTGGCTCAGCCAACATCCTCATGAATCTTTAGGCTTTAGAGATATACCGTGGAAACAGGCCCTTCGGCCCACCGAGTCCGCGCCGACCAGCGATCGCCCCCGCGTACACTAAAGGGCCTGTCCCACTTGGGCGACCTAATCCGCGAGTTCTGGCGAGTTTGGCCTCGACTCATACTCGCAGCATGGTCGACACGAGGTCGTAGGAGGTCTTTGTAACTCTCCTTCATGCTCGAGAGTGGTCTCCGCGTACTCGAGGCCTCAGCTAGGTCGCGGCGTATTTTTTCAATATGTTAAAAAATGCCCGTGAGTGAAAAAAGGTTGCCATGAAAAAATCGATACTTGTTTTACTCGTAGGTTTAGTCGTGGTAGGTCGGCACGTTGGTCGTAGGTAATCGAGGGTGGTCGTAGAGAGTCTTCATCATAGTTGAAAGGAGGTCGAAGGAGATCAAAGGAGGTCGTCTTCACTCTCCACTATTCGGTGTCCAATTTTCCCGAAGTTAGTCGTAGCTAGTTGTAGCTGGTCTTCAACATAGTCGAAGGAGGTCGCGGCGTTTTTTCAATATGTTAAAAAATGCCTGCGAGTAAAAAAAAAGGTCGCCATGGTCGACATTTCAACAATCGCTTGACTCGGGCGATGTACCGCTGGATTGGAGGAAGGCCAATATCACTCCTCTCTTTAAGAAAGGTTCAACCACCAACCCAGCGAATTATTGTCCCGTTTCACTAACAAGTACATGCTGTAAATTGCTGGAGCATATCATTGATAGTAATCTGATGCGTCACGTGAGCAAACATAATATTCTTGCCGACAACCAACATGCATTTAGGAGGCATAGATCATGCGAGTCTCAGCTTATCCTGACAACAAATGACCTGGCCAAGCACCTTGACAGTAACGTCATCATGGATTTAGTTGTACTGGACTTTTCTAAAGCATTTGATGTCATCCCACACCAGAGACTGCTTCGGAAGCTTGACTTCTACGGTATTCGTTCCAACACGAAATAATGGATTTTCAGTTTCCTGACAAAACGTCTTCAGCGCGTGTGTGTGAATGGAAAGAGCTCCAATTGGCACCCAGTGTTGAGTGGTACACCCCAGGGCACAGTACTTGGCCCACACCTATTTTTGCTTTACATCAATGACATCCATGAAAAAGTCGCAAGTACGACCAGACTATTCACTGATGATTGTTTGCTGTACCGTCCAATTAAGTCAGCTGATGATGAAGATGCTCTCCAAAAGGATCTCGATACTATGGTCGAGTGGTCACAACAATGGGGCATGCAGTTCAACCCTTCCAAATGTGAAACCATGCGTGTCACCAGAAAGAGGAATCCAGGCGTCACATCTTACAACATACTCGGTGTCACCCTTGAAGAATCCAAACAAACCAAGTATCTTGGCATCAAATTGCAGAATGATCTACGTTGGAATGGTCAGACTCATCATGTAACAGTGAAAGCAACAGGTGTCCTAAACTTCCTGAGGCGCAACTTCCATCATGGTTCAGTTTCTGTCAAGGAGAAGCTGTATTTCACCCTCGTTAGACCTCATCTGGACTACGCTGTTGCAGCTTGGGACCCGTACACAGATAAAAACATTTCATCCATCGAACGTGTCCAAAGACAGGCCGCTCGATTTGTTACTAACACCTACGAGAGAGAAGCGAGTGTCGCCAAACTTCTGAATTCTCTGGGCGGGGTGGAACCCTCTCCAAGACAGACGTGAAGCTCACCGTTTGACCTGTTTTTACAAAATGTTAAATGGTCAGCTAGACATAGATCACAAGGCCTACACCAACCCCAAACCAATTAGGAGCAGACGAGGGCATTCGATCCAATTTGTGGTCCCAGCCTCAAAGACAGATGTGTACAAAATTCGTTCTTTCCACGCACTATTAAAGCATGGAATAATCTCCACCAAGCCACGGTTGCCCAGCCAGATGCAACTACATTTAAAGTGGCACTTTCTTCCCAATAACCCTCTCTGGCTAATCCCCTCCCTTCACCACCTCCAGTTTAAATTCCAGTTGGAATATTTTGGAGGACAAAGAACCAAGAACCAAGAGGTCTTCAGCATGTCATTTTTTCAAACTCTTCTAAACTCACCCAAGTGGGACAGCCCCTTTACATTATCACACACACACACACACTAGGTGAAATTCACAATTTTTACAGAAGCCAATTAACCTACAAACCTGCATGTCTTTGGAGTGTGGGAGGAACCCGGAGACCTGGAGAAAACCCACGCAGGCCACGGGGAGAACGTACAAACTCCGTACAGACGGCACCCGTAGTCGGGATCGAACCCGTGTCTCTGGCGCCGTGAGGCAGCAACTCTACCGCTGCGCCACCGGGCCGGCCCTCTACACTTCATCGCTGCACCCCTTCCAGCCGGACAACATCCTACCCAGAGCAGGGTGACCTCTACGTTGGTAACTGAATCGTTTTTACACCAACAAGGCTACAGATTGCATCTTCCAGTTTATTGTTATTGCCCAGAAACATCTTGGCCGCATCATTTGGAATATTATTCGTGCAGCTTTATCCTTCCTTTTTGTGAACGATAATTTAAAGTAAACTTTCCCGCAAAGGACGGGAATGAATCAACGACGTGATCCATGCGTTCTCTAATCTGGCACTTTCCTCCCCTTTGTGTGTCAGCGTTCAGATTTAATGGGAAGCAGAACAGAGATGCTTCAGTGTGTATGAATTTAAATTTCAGCACCACAAACAGCGGGTTAGAGGGAACGAGGGTGAAGTGAGGTTGTATTAGTCTTGGCAAAGTGTGGAACAAGGAACTGCAGATGCTCGTCTACACAGGAGAGAGACACAAAAGGCTGTAGTAAAAGCTCTGTCCCAAGGTACGAGTTCATTCCAAGAGCTCTCCCGAGTTAAAAAAAAAACAAACTCGTGGTAAGAACGGAGAATGAGGGTAGCGGGCACGTCGGAGCTCGGGGACGTCTCTTAGCGGCTCGTAACGCTAACGGCAGGTACTCGGGAAGACTCGTTAATGGCAGGTAAGCACGGGAAGACTCGTGAAGATTTTTCAACGTTGAAAAATGTCCACGAGAGCCCCGAGTACCGACGAGCGGCCATTACCGTAAATCTCCGAGTTCGAATCAGGGCAAACTCGGGAGAACTCTTGGAATGAACTCGTACCGTGGGACAGGGGTTTAACTCGGCGGGTCGGGCAGAATCTCTGGAGAGAAGGAACAGGTGACGTTTCGGGTCGAGACGCTTCTTCAGGCAAGGCAAGGCAAGGAGCTGGCTGTAATCTGCAACCTATTGGAATAACTAGGAATGAAAAAGAATATTAGTTCCATGGTCAGTTTCAGTGAGTAGATCCTTCTTCACCTGTTTATTCCTAAATACAGTAGACGTTACTGAAAATTGTCATTGCATAGTTTTCTCCTCATTGCTAACCTGACAATGAGACGGGTGAATCAATTGAGTGCTATAATTACATCCGTGATCTGCGTTCAAAAATCTGTCAAGAGGAGAATTTCCTCCAGATATTCTAAATATGGTCGCCTTTTTAATTTTGTACCTTCGGCTTTGGTGATCTGCATCATTTGTCTCATTTGATTATCCAGCCGAAAAATACAGTGACGGAAAAATTAATTAGATATCACAATCAAAAAAAAAGACAAAATACTTCAGCCTTCTGACGGGGTTCGGCAGAAGAGTTTAAAATAGGCGCAGGATTCAGGCTGCTCAGACAGTCGGTCTCGAGAGATGAAAAGACTGGTTCAGTCAATGGTGCAGCAGAGCTGCTGCCTCACAGAGACCCGGCTTCGATCCCGACCTCCGGTGCTGTCTGTGCGGAGTTTGCATGTTCTCCCTGTGACCGCCTGGGTTTTTTTTTTGCTTTTACACTGCAGAAACGGGCTCTTCAGCCCAGCGAGTCCCTGCCGACAAGCGATCACCCCGTACACTAGCACTATCCTACACACTAGGGACCATTTACAAGTTACAGAAGCCAATTAACCTGCAAACCCGCTTGTCTTTGCAACCGGAGCACCCGGAGAAAACCCACGCAGGTCACGGGGAGAACGTACAAACTCCGTACAGTCAGCACCCGTAGTCAGGATCGAACCCGGGTTTCCGATGCTGTGAGGCAACAACTCTACCGCTGCACCACCGCACCACCCCACTTTTACTCTGGGTGCTCCCACACCCAAAAGACGCACGGGTTTGTAGGTTAATTGAGCCTCTATTTTGCCCCAAGTGTGTGGGCAGTGGATGACGCAGAACTTGTATGAACGGGTCATCGATGGTCGATGTGGACTGGGTGGGTCAAGGGCTTATTACCATGCTACATCACACTAGAACAAACCAAATTAAACTAAACGCCTCAATAACTTTCATAACTTAATCAATATTTCATAACTCCTTAATCCCCAACACCTGAACACGTTTGCATCTGTATTGAAGATAGACACAGACAGGTGGAGTAACTCAGCAGGTCTGTCAGTATCTCTGGAGAAAAGGAATAGGTGAATAGGTAAATAACTTGATGGAGAGCATGCAGAACAAAGCTCTTCACTGTACCTAGGTACATGTGACAATAAACTAAACCAAACTAAACTAAACCAAGCTTAAATAGACAATAGACAACAGGTGCAGGAGTAGGCCATTCGGCCCTTCGAGCCAGCACCGCACTTCAATGTGATCATGGCTGATCATCCACAATCAGTACCCCGTTCCTGCCTTCTCCCCATATCCCCTGACTCCGCTATCTTTAAAAGCCCTATCTAGCTCTCTCTTGAAAGTATCCAGAGAACCGGCCTCCAGCTCCCTCTGAGGCAGAGAATTCCACAGACTCACCCCTCTCTGTGTGAAAAAGTGATTCCTCATCTCTGTTCTAAATGGCTTACCCCTTATTCTTAAACTGTGGCCCCTGGTTCTGGACTCCCCCAACATCGGGAACATGTTTCCTGCCTCAAGTGTGTCCAAACCCTTAACAATCTTATATGTTTCAATAAGATCCCCTCTCAACCTTCTAAACTCCAGAGTGTACAAGCCCAGCCGCTCCATTCCCTCAGCATATGCCAGTCCCGCCATCCCGGGAACTAACCTTGTGAACCTACGCTGCACTCCCTCAATAGCAAGAATGTCCTTCCTCAAATTAGGGGACCAAAACTCCAAAAGTTTTGGAGACCTAAACTTTGATGGATAGGAAAGGCTTAGAGGGAAATAGGCCAAACGCGGGCAGGTGGGACTAGAGTAGATGGGACATGTGGGTCGGTGCGGGCAAGTTGGACTGAAGGGCCACGCTGGATGAGTCTAAACTAAACTAATTAAACTAAACTTAACCAAACTGAACTGAACATATGGAAGTTTGCTTCTTAAAGGAATCAGGAAATCAGGAATCTTGCTCTTGCCTGGAACAAGAGAGTGGTAGCGGTGTGGAATGAGCTTCCAGTGGAAGTGGTGGCGGCAGGTTCGTTGGTATCATTTAAAAATAAATTGGATAGGCATATGGATGAGAAGGGTATGGAGGGTTATGGTATGAGTGCAGGCAGGTGGGACTAAGGGAAAAAAGTTGTTCGGCACGGACTTGAAGGGCCGAGATGGCCTGTTTCCGTGCTGTAATTGTTATATGGTTAACAAGAAGATATGGCCTTGCACACAGTATTTCAGAATACCTCCTGATTGATCACAATGCTGACTTCAACTCAATGCTAAATCACAGGTGTTCGAGTCCACTGCTATTCTTTGCAAGTCTGCTGATTCTTGATGCAAAAGACAAAGTCTGTGCTTTGTTTAAAATTGTGACGATTAATTGTCAGCTTACACCTGCCTCCAAAATAAAATCACCCCAATCTCCAAGATAGACAAGATTGCTGGAGAAACTCAGCGGGTGAGGCAGCATCAATGGAGCGAAGGAATAGGTGACGTTTCGGGTCGAGACCCTCCTGGAAACTCAGCGGGTGAGGCAGCATCTATGGAGCGAAGGAATAGGTGACGTTTCGGGTCGAGACCCTCCTGGAAACTCAGCGGTGAGGCAGCATCAATGGAGCGAAGGAATAGGTGACGTTTCGGGTCGAGACCCTCCTGGAAACTCAGCGGGTGAGGCAGCATCTATGGAGCGAAGGAATAGATGACGTTTCGGGTCGAGACCCGGAAGGGTCTATAGATGCTGCCTCACCCGCTGAGTTTCTCCAGCATTTTGTCCACCTTAGATTTTTCCAGCATCTGCAATTCTTTCTTGTACCAATCCACACTGTGGTGGGCTTATGCCAACATGGGGTTTTAGTTAACTCACGTTACCAGAGTGGTGTAATGGTAGACATGGCGGCAGCGGTAGAGTTGCTGCCTCACAGCGCCAGAGACCCGGGTTCGATCCTGACTGCAGGCGCTGTCTGTACGGAATTTGCACGTTCTCCCCGTGACCTGTGTGTGTTTTTCCCGGGTGCTCCGGTTTCCTCCCACACTCCAGAGACGTGCAGGTCTGTAGGTTAATTTGCTCGGTATAAATGTAAATTGTTCCCAGTGTGTGTGTGTGCAGGGTAATGTTTGTGTGCGCGGTGATCGCTGGTCGGCACGGACCCGGCCAGCTTACGGACAAAGGAGGCGAGAAAAGGCCAGAACACATCCGGGTCAGCAACAGATGACCACAGGAAAGGTGGAGTCCACAAAGGCCCATTGTTGGCTGAGGAAATGTGATTACAAGAGGGGTACGAGGATGCGAACTGTGGAATTAGTGGGACAACTAGGGAGGGGAGGGGAGAGGAGGGGGAGGGGAGAGGAGGGGGGAGTGGAGGGGAGGGGAGGGGAGAGGAGGGGAGGGGAGAGGAGTGGGGAAGGGAGGGGAGGGTAGAGGGGGGAGGGGGAGGGGAAGGGAGGGGGAGGGGAAGGGAGTCGAGCGGATAGGAGGGGATGGGAGGGGAAGGAGGGGACGGGAGGGGAGTGGATGGGAGGGGAGTAGAGGGGAGAGGAGGGGAGAGGAGGGGAGCGGAGGGGAGGGGAGGGGAGGGGAGCAGAAGGGAGGGGATCTGCCTTCACCACCACCCTTGGCAACGCATTCCAGGTACACATCGCTCTGTGTGTGAAAAAAACATGCCTCACATATCTCCTTTATTCATAGCCATTCTCACCCTGAACCCACACTACACCATCTTTTGACAGCCACAAAATGCTGGAGTTACTCAGCGGGAATGGCAGCATCTCTGTAGAGAAGGATTGGGTGGAGAGCCTTCTTCAGACCCCAGCATCTTTTCTAGACCTCCAGCTGTGCATTATGTTATTCTTTTGGTTCTGTTCCAATTGGTAATCCCCTCTGAACAGTCAAGATGGATAAATACTCATTTTATGTTCAATCAAAGATAGGCACAAAATGCTGGAGTAACTCAGCGGGACAGGCAGCATCTCTGGAGAGAAGGAATGGGTGACGTTTCGGGTCGAGACACTACTTTGGACATGATCATTCGATGTGATCATGGCTGATCGTCCAAAATCAGTACCCCGTTCCTGCTTTCTCGCCATATCCCTTGATTCCGTTAGCCCTGAGAGCTAAATCGCACTCTCTATTGAATACATAGAAACATAGAAAATAGGTGCAGGAGGAAGCCATTTGACCCTTCGAGCCAGCACCGCCATTCATTGTGATCATGGCTGATCGTCCACTATCAATAACCCGTGCCTGCCTTCTCCCCATATCCCTTGACTCCACCAGCCCCTAGAGCTCTATCCAACTCTCTCTTAAATCCATCCAGTGATTTGGCCTCCACTGCCCTCTGTGGCAGAGAATTCCATAAATTCACAACTCTCTGGGTAAAAAAGTTTTTTCTCAGCTCAGTCTTAAATGACCTCCCCTTTATTCTAAGACTGTGGCCCCTGGTTCTGGACTCACCCAACATTGAGAACATTTTTCCTGCATCAAGATTGTCCAGTCCTTTTATAATTTTATATGTTTCTATAAGATATCCCCTCATCCTTCTAATCTCCAGTGAATACAAGCCTAATCGTTTCAATATTTCCTCATATGACAATCCCGCCATCCCAGGGATCAATCTCGTGAACCTACACAGCACTGCCTCAATCACAAGGATGCCCTTCCTCAAATTAGGAGACCAAAACTGTACACAATACTCCAGATGTGGTCTCACCAGAGCCCTATACAACTGCAGAAGAACCTCTTTACTCCTGTACTGAAATCCTCTTGTTATGAAGGCCAACATTCCATGAGCTTTCTTCACTGCCTGCTGTACCTGCATGCCAACTTTCAGTGACTGGTGTACAAGGACACCCAGGTCTCGCTGTACCTCCCCCTTACCTAACCCCATTGAGATAATAATCTGCCCCCTTGTTTTTGCCACCAAAGTGGATAACCTCACATTTATCTATATTATACTGCATCTGCCCACTCACTCAACCTGTCCAGGTCCCCCTGCAACCTCCTAACATCCTCTTCACAGTTCACACTGCCACCCAGCTTTGTGCCATCCGCAAACTTGCTAGTGTTGCTCCTAATTCCCTCTTCCAAATCATTCATATATATGGTAAACAGTTGCGGCCCCAACACCAAGCCTTGCGGCACTCCACTCGCCACTGCCTGCCATTCTGAAAAGGATCCGTTCACTCCTACTCTTTGCTTCCGGTCTGCCAACCAATTTTCTATCCATGTCAACACCCTAACCCCAATACCATGTGCTCTAATTTTAGTCACCAGTCTCCCGTGCGAGACCTTATCAAAGTCACATGCAGTGACTAGCAGCACATGTGCACAACAGTGGATGAATTCTTTCTGCTCTTGTCTCAGCTTTATCCCTGTAAATGGTCTAGTGCCAAGTGTTTATCAGCTTGAGCTACTCCAACATGCAAGTTGGCATTTTGCGTCCAAACGTTTTGTGTACGGGAGCAAATGATTTCCATCTTAATATCACATTTCCATGTTTAACTTGTTCATTCAGTGTAACGGCCTTAATTATGCATGATTGGCGAAAGACATTAAATGCCTATGCTGGGAAAATCGAAGGAAGACAGAAATGTTGGAGAAACTCAGCGGGTGAGGCAGCATCAATGGGGCGAAGGAATGGGTGACCCGAAACATCACCTATTCCTTCGCTCCATAGATGCTGCCTCACCCGCTGAGTTTCTCCAGCATTGTTGTCTACCTTAAATGGCTATTAGTTCAGTTTGGAGATACAACGTGGAAACAGGCCGCTCGGCCCACCGAGTCCGCACCGACCAGCGATCACCCCTCACATTAACACTATCCTACGCACACTAGGGACAATAGACAATAGACATAGACAATAGGTGCAGGAGTAGGCCCTTCGAGCCAGCACCTCCATTCAATGTGATCATGGCTGGTCATCCCCTATCAGAATGGGGCTAGGAGGGAGAGATAGATCAGCCGTGATTGAATGGCGAAGTAGACTTGATGGGCCGAATGGCCTAATTCTCCTCCTATCACTGATAAACTTATGAACTTATGACCCATTGATGGTTACCCAGCATGCAATGATATCAAGTGTAATGTGACAACTCAGGAGAGGAACTATGAAGAAATGCTCGAGATCATAAACTATTCATAAGTGTAGTTTGATCCTTTGATTCTGCCGCGTATATATTTGTTGGAACTACCGTTAAAATGCAATGAGAGATCTTGTGCCATCTAGTGCTACCTCATGGTAATTTAGCCAATGAATGCTTGAGACATTGCTGGGTCAGAGGTCATTGTTAAGATGGCGAACAGGCTTAGATCTTGCAGCAGGATCTGGATCGATTGGCCAGGTATAGTTGACGGAATTTAATACACAGAAATGTGAGGTGTTGCATTTTGGGATGTCTAACATGGGTAGGACCAACACAGTGAATGGTGGGCCTCCGGGGAATGTTGTAGAGCAGAGGGATCTAGGAGTGCAGGTGCAGGTTCCTTGGAGGTCGAGTCACAGGTAGATAAAGTGGTCAAAAAACCCTTTGGTACATTGGCCTTCATCAGTCAGAGCATTGAGTATAGAAGTTGGGAGGTCATGTTGCAGTTGTATAAGACGTTGGTGAGACCACATTTAGAATATTGTGTTCAGTTCAGGGCACCATGTTATAGGGAAGATATTGTCAAGCTTGAAAGGGTTCGGGAAAGGTTTAGGAGGATGTTGCCAGGACTAGAGGGTGTGAGCTGCAAGGAGAGAAGGAGCTGGAGGTAGTTGAGGCAGGCACTATCCCAACGTTTAAGAAATGGTTAGACAGGTACATGGATAGGACAGGTTTGGAGGGATATGGGCCAAATGCAGGCAGGTGGGACTAGTGTAGATGGGACATGTTGGCCGGTGTGGGCGCATTGGGCCGAAGGGCCTGTTTTCCACACTGTATCACTCTATGACTCCCTAGTCTTTGCAATGGGACAAGGAAGTACTTCATGTAAGAGAGGATAGTTCAGTTCAGTTCAGTTTATTGTCACATGTACTGAGGTCAAACCTTTATTGAGAGCTCCCCAGTCAGGAGAGCGACTGTACACAATTACAATCGAGCCGTCCACTGTGTACAGATACAGAATAAAGGGAACAATGATTAATGCAAGGTGAAGCCAGTAACGTCCGATCAAAGATCGGCCGAGGGTCACCAAAGAGGTAGATAGTAGTTCAGCACCGCTCTCTGTTTGTGGTAGGATGGTTCAGTTGCCTGATAACAGCCGGGAAGAAACTGTCCCTGAATCTGGAGGTGTGCATTCGTTTTCACACTTCTGTACCTCTTGCCCGATGGGAGAGGGGAGAAGAGGGAGTGGCCGGGGTGTGACTGGTGCATGATGATGCTGCTGGCCTTGCCGAGGCAGCGTGAGGTGTAGATGGAGTCGATGGAAGGGAGGTTCCTTCCACGTGTGATGGTCTGGGCTGCGTCCACAATTCTCTGCAATTTCTTGCGGGATTGGACAGGTTCTGGCGATAGCACACTGCACCATTTCACGCCTCCCTCCATCAAGTTCTCCAAATCCACAGAAGAAATTAATCATCGGGGTGAATTTCTGCTGATTTTGCTCATTGGAAAAAGTTGCAAAACTTTGGCCATTTCTTTGACTACAGGGACACCTTTCAAAGGTTTTTTTATTAATTTGCTGAGAAAATGTCCACAGCTCCTGATGGGACTATTGATATTTCCTCCGCATCATTTTAAAGCCAGTCTGAGTTATTTGATAATTGATGGCCCTGGAAGTAACACTTCGATGAAGAAATACTGGGTAGAGCTGAGGAAAACTCATTTGAAGCCACATGAGTAGAATTGCAGCAGGTTGCTGCTCTTAATGTAAGTTGCACCAAGGTATGCTACTCCTTGGAGCGCAGGAGGATAAGGGGGTGATCTTATAGAGGTGTAAAAAAATCATGAGAGGAATAGATCTGGTCTCGCCCAGAGTAGGGAAATCGAGGACCAGAGGACATAGGTTTAAGGTGAAGGAGAAAAGATTTAATAGGAACCTGAGGGGTAACTTTTTCACACAAAAGGTGGTGCGTGTATGGAACAAGCTGCCAGAGGAGGTAGCAGGGGCTATGACAGAAATATTTCAAATGTCATTAGAAACGGGAATTGTGCCGGAGGATTGGCGTACTGCGCATGTTGTTCCATTGTTTAAAAAGGGTTCAAAGAATAAACCTAGCAATTATAGACCTGTTAGTTTGACGTCAGTGGTGGGCAAATTAATGGAAAGGATACTTA
This sequence comes from Raja brachyura, assembly GCA_963514005.1. Next base: position 3,286,409 of record OY740801.1, on the reverse strand, counting down.
GAGATAATATATATAAGCATCTGGATAAACAGGGTCTGATCAACAACAGTCAACATGGATTTGTGCCTGGAAGGTCATGTTTGACAAACCTTCTTGAATTTTTTGAAGAGGTTACTAGGGAAATTGATGAGGGTAGAGCAGTGGATGTTGTCTATATGGATTTCACTAACGCCTTTGACAAGGTTCCCCATGGAAGGTTGTTCTGGACTTCCCCAACATCGGGAACAATCTTCCTGCATCTAGCCTGTCCAACCCCTTAAGAATTTTGTAAGTTTCTATAAGATGCCCCCTCAATCTTTTAAATTCTAGTGAGTACAAGCCGAGTCTATCCAGTCTTTCTTCATATGAAAGTCCTGACATCCCAGGAATTAGTCTGGTGAACCTTCTCTATGGCAAGAATGCCTTTCCACAGATTTGGAGACCAAAACTGTACGCAATACTCCAGGTGTGGTCTCACCAAAACCCTGTACAACTGCAGTAGAAACTCCCTGCTGCTATACTTAAATCCTTTTGCTATGAAAGCTAACATACCATTCGCTTTCTTCACTGACTGCTGCACCTGCATGCCTACTTCCAATGACTGGTGTACCATGACACCCAGGTCTCGTTGCATCTCCCCTTTTCCCAATAGGCCACCATTCAAATAATAGTCTACTTTCCTGTTTTTGCCACCAAAGTGGATAACCTCACATTTATCCACATTATACTGCATCTGCCATGCATTTGCCCACTCACCAAGCCTATCCAAGTCACCTTGCAGCCTCCTAGCATCCTCCTCACAGCTAACACTGCCCCCCAGCTTTGTGTCATCCGCAAACTCAGAGATGTTGCATTCAATTCCCTCGTCCAAATCATTAATATATATTGTAAATAGCTGGGGTCCCAGCACTGAGCCTTGCGGTACCCCACTAGTCACTGCACCTTCTATCCTGAAGTGTGGGAGAGTGTAGGACTAGAGGTCACAGCCTCATATTTAAAGGACGTTCTTTTAAGAAGGAGAAGAGGAGAAATGTCTTTAGTCAGAGGGTGGTGAACCTGTGGAATTCTTTGCCACAGGAGGCTGTGGAGACCGCCAATGGATGTCTCCCCCTCCTAACCCCATTCTCCTGCCTTCTCCCCATAAACTCTGACACTCATACTAATCAATCTCCATCTTAATTCTAAAGGCACATCCTCTTATCCTGAGGCTGTGCCCTCTGGTCCTAGACTCTCCCAGCAGTCAGACTCAAGAACTTCTTCTTCCCCCGCTGTGATCAGGCAACTGAACCCCATAAACGAGACCGTTGTCCCGATCCTCCGACCTACCCTCTGCGGACATTTGTCCTTTTCTCTGTAACTGTAACGCTACAATACTGTAACATTCTATTCTGCTCGCTGGAATTTTTCTCTTCGCACCTCCTGTCGTACTAGCATTGAGTTCGATTGTACCCGTGTGTACGGTCGTGTGATCTGATTTAATATGTAGCACGCAAACCAAAGCTTTTCACTGCACCACGGTACGCGTGCCAATTATAACGCAACAACGATACGCGTGATCAAGGAGCGATTTTCACCTCAGATCATTCTCTTCCGTTGTTGTGGAATTACATCATAAAAATCTGTAAACGGATCTAGGTTTATTTTTAGAGTTTGACTGTAGATTCCCACTGTTACAGGGCTGAGTGTGGATTTACAATAGACAATAGACAATAGGTGCAGGAGTAGGCCATTCGGCCCTTCAAGCCAGCGCTGTCATTCAATGTGATCATGGCTGATCATCCCACAATCAGTACCCCGTTCCTGCCTTCTCCCCATATCCCCTGACTCCGCTATCTTTAAGAGCCCTATCTAGCTCTCTCTTGAAAGTATCCAGAGAACCGGCCTCCACCGCCCTCTGAGGCAGAGAATTCCACAGACTCACCACTCTCTGTGTGAAAAAGTGTTTCTTCATCTCCATTCTCAATGGCCTACCCCTTATTCTTAAACTGTTAATTTACATGACAGATGAGCCCCTTCCTTCGAAGGATGAGATATTAATACTGAAGGTAAACTGCTACGAATAATTTAATTATTAGCATTTTTGAAATCAAAAAGTTATCCACCCCCGCCATTCCCCCTTCTCCCCGCTCCCGTCCGGCAGAAGGTACAGAAGCTTGAAAGCGCGCACCACCAGACTCGGGAACAGCTTCTTCCCCTCTGTTATCAGGCTTCTGAACGGTCCTTCCATAAGCTAGGGTGCTGTCCGATTCACCTCTACCCCATTGTGGACATTGGACTTTGTCTGTGGAACTGATGCGCTACAATGCTGAGAACTATATCCTGCACTCTGTATCTTCCCCTTTGCTCCACCTGTTGTACTGGAGTTTGGCCTTGATTGTATATTTAGTGTATCTGCGTTGTTTGCAGAACAAAGGTTTTCACTGTACCTCAGTCCACGTGATAATAACAAACCTGAACCTAAATGAACGAATGACAGAAGGTACATAGTTGATGTAATTTAAGAATTCACTGGACTAAGTCACATGGGAGGGCTGGTCCCCCAACGCAATATTCCACCACTCACCTGTTCCCCCAACGCAACGGCGGGACCGTTCTGTAGCCGGGGGACGGGGACAGCCTCAGGCGGGGAGTGTCGTGGAGGGGATACGTGGGTGGAAGGGGGATGTGTGGGGGGTGTGTGTGTGTGGGGGGGGGAGGGGGGGTGTGTGTGTGGGGGGGGAGGGGGTGTGTGTGTGTGGGTGGAGGGGGGGGGTGTGGGGGGGGTGTGTGTGTGGGGGGGGAGGGGGGGTGTGGGGGGGGAGAGGGTGTGTGTGTGTGTGGGTGGAGGGGAGGGTGTGTGTGTGGGTGGAGGGGGGGGTGTGTGTGTGGGGGGGGGGAGAGGGTGTGTGTGTGTGTGTGTGGAGGAGGGGGGTGTGGGGGGGGAGGGTGTGTGTGTGTGTGTGTGGGTGGAGGGTGTGTGTGTGTGGAGGATGGGTGTGTGGAGGGGGGGAGGGTGTGTGTGTGTGTGGAGGAGGGGGGGTGTGGGGGGGAGGGTGTGTGTGTGTGTGGGTGGAGGGTGTGTGTGTGTGGAGGATGGGTGTGTGGAGGGGTGGAGGGGGTGTGTGTGTGTGGAGGAGGGGGGGTGTGGGGGGGAGGGTGTGTGTGTGTGTGTGGGTGGAGGGGGTGTGTGTGTGTGTGTGTGGGTGGAGGGTGTGTGTGTGTGTGGAGGAGGGGGGTGGGGGGGAGGGGGGGTGTGTATGTGTGTGGAGGAGGGGGGGTGGGGGGGAGGGTGTGTGTGTGTGTGTGGAGGAGGGGTGTGTAGGGGGGAGGGGGGGTGTGTGTGGGTGGAGGGGGGGTGGGGGTGGGGGTAAGAGGGGGTTGTGGGGGTTGGGGAGGGGGTGTGTTTGTGGTAGGGGACGCGTGTGGTGGGGGGGTGGTGTGTAGGGTAGTGTGAGGGAGGGGGGTGTAGGGGAGGGAGGGTGTGGGTGGGGTGAGAGGTTGTGGGGGTAGGGGAGACGGTGTATGTGGGAGGGGGGGTGTGGGGGGTGGGGGGGGATGTATGGGTGGAGGGGGGGTGTGTGTGGGTGTAGGGGGGGTGTGTGGGTGGGGTGAGAGGTTGTGGGGGTAGGGGAGAGGGTGTATGTGGGAGGGGGGGTGTGTGGGTGGAGGGGGGATGTGTGGGGGGTGGGGGGGTGTGTGTGGGTGGAGGGGGGGGGGGTGGGGGTGGGGGTAAGAGGGAGTTGTGGGGGTTGGGAAGGGGGTGTGTTTGTGGTAGGGGATGCGTGTGGTGGGGGGAGTGGCGTGTCGGTAGTGTGAGGGAGGGGGTGTAGGGGAGGGAGGGTGTGGGTGGGGTGAGAGGTTGTGGGAGTTGGGGAGAGGGTGTATGTGGGAGGGGGGGTGTGGGTCCCCGCTGGCACTTTGCTCACTCCACTCCTTCAGCTTTATTCTCAGCGCTGGTGATTGCCAGCGGTGCCGGAAGGGGCGTCACCGTCCTGGCGAATAACAGACCAATAACATTTCTAATATTTCACCGATCGGAACAAAACTTGGTGCGCTTGGAGCAGAGGAGAACGGTGAGTAAGGTGGCAAAAAAATCCTAGCGTACCGTTTTTGCGCATATTTAAAGACAACGCAGACTGGAAACGGTCAAGATGAGAGTTTTAGTAATAGTATAGATAGATAGAAGGTGATCTGGGTTTAAATCTTGGCTTCAGTTCAGTTCAGTTGAGTTTATGGTCATGTGTACCGAGTTACAGTGAAAAACCTTTGTTGTGTGCTAACCAGTCAGCGTACGGGTACATGATAAGGGAATGTTTAAGAAGGAACTGCAGATGCTGGAAAAATCGAAGGTAGACAAAAATGCTGGTGAAACTCAGAGGGTGAGGCAGCATCTATGCTGCGAAGGAATAGGTGACGTATAGGGTCTCGACCCGAAATGTCACCTGTTCCTTCGCTCCATAGATGGTGCCCCACCCGCTGAGTTTCTCCAGCGTATTTGTCTATCTTGATAAGGGAATAACATTTAGTGCAAGGTAAAGCCAGCAAAGTCCGATCAAGGATAGTCCGAGGGTCACGCATGAGGTAGATAGCAGTTCAGGACCGCTCTAAAGGGTGTCCTTAGTGTTGCTTAATGACTGCTTGAAAGGGTGGGTGTGAGGGATATTTGTAGATCTTGTACGCATTGTAAGATGGCCACCATTTGCCTGGTAGCCACAGAAGCAGATTTACAATCACATATCACAATCGCTCCACGCTTTTAAGTCCCTTTTCCTACAGCAAGATTTCTTACGTTATTCCCTTATTATGTATCAATACACTGTAAACGGATCGATTGTAATCGTGTATAGACCACACCTCAGGGAGTATTGTGGTCCCCTAATTTGAGGAAGGACATTCTTGCTATTGAGGGAGACCAGCGTTTTTTACCAGGTTAATTCCCGGGATGGTGGGACTGTCATATGCTGAGAGAATGGAGCAGCTGGGCTTGTACACTCTGGAATTTAGAAGGATGAGAGGGGATCTTATTGAAACATATAAGATTGTTAAGGGTTTGGACATGCTAGAGGCAGGAAACATGTTCCCGATGTTGGGGGAGGCCAGAACCAGGGGACACAGTTTAAGAATAAGGGGTAAGAACGGAGACGAGGAAACACTTTTTTCTCACAGAGAGTGGTGAGTCTGTGGAATTCTCTGCCTCAGAGGGCGGTGGAGGCCGGTTCTCTGGATACTTTCAAGAGAGAGCTGGATAGGGCTCTTAAAGATAGCGGAGTCAGGGGATATGGGGAGAAGGCAGGAACGGGGTACTGGTTGGGGATGATCAGCCATGATCACATTGAATGGCGGTGCTGGCTCGAAGGGCCGAATGGCCTACTCCTGCACCTATTGTCTATTGTCTTTCCGCTGACTGGTTAGAATGCAACAAAAGCTTTTCACTGTACCTCGGTACACGTGACAATAAACTGAACTCAACTCGTACACTGTTGCCGTGCAAAATAACTAACATGTTCTTTGTTTGATCTTTGAAATTGTGGCCATATCTGACCCTTGTAGGTTTAACCAAGCCATTCTCGGCTACGAACTTACGCGCACACACACACACACACACTGCACGTCAGAATACACGTGTTGTACTGTCCTTGTGTTTGCCTCCCAGGAGACACTGTAGAACATCCTAAGAATAACACCAAGATATTAACACTATTTCTCAAACTTTGAAACATTATTTAATGTTATTGCAGTGAGCTTTAACTGATTTCCAGTCAGTTAACTACTGCCCTTGGCAGAAATCACATCCAAATCAATCAGAATCTGCAGAAGAGATGAGAAGGATGTTTAAGAGCCAGTATCACAAAATGGCACTAGCTAATAAGTTGTGATAAGAGGCATTATATTTCAGCCTCAGTACAAATGCATCTTGAGGACCTCTATACAACACAAAGTGCTGGAAGAACACAGCCGGCCAGGCAGCATCAGCGGAGGGACATTTAGGGTCGGGACACTTTTACACCCACCTGTGTCACATCTGGGCTCACAACTATTTCCCCCCCCCCCCGTCCGCATTCCTTCCTCTGGCCTCACAACTCTTTAACCTGCCTGTTCATGCTTTCTACTTTTGCCATCTCTGACCTGTCAATACCACCCCTCACCAGTGTCCACCCTTGACTCGCCACCCTTTGACATGCCTCTCCCCTCCCCCAGTTTTATTCTCCACCCCCCCCCCCCCCAGCACAAACAGTCTACAGAAGGGCCCTGACCTGAAACGTCACCTGTCCATGTTCTCCCAAGATGCTGCCTGACCTGAAGAGATCCTCCAGCACTTTGTGCCTTCTTTATGTAAGCCAGCACCTGCATTTCCTTGCGTTTTCAGGAGTCCGAAGTGGCTTAGAACTGAGTCTGGGCTGAATAATGTATGTGTGGCCCTCCTTAACAACGGGAAGAAGTTAAACACTTCACTTTCTGCCCCGTGGTCACAGGGGAGCCTATAGATACTGTCAGGGTGAAGTCCGAGGACTGCTCTACTGATTAGCAACGTGTAAGACACGGCAAACAGGTATTTAGCAGAGCCACGTACCTGATAGAGGGATCCTCTGGGACAACCTAGAGCCACACACACACGTTGGCAAGAGACCGCGTGTATGAAGCCACCTCAAGCAGGCGCAGACTTCTCCAATGCTGACATTGGTTTAATAAACTTATGCCCCTGTCCCACTTAGGAAACCTCTGGAGACTTTGCGCCCCACCCAAAGTTTCCGTGCGGTTCCCGGAGGTTTTTGTTCTCCGGCAACCACCTTCAACTAGCATTGCAACCGGCTTCAACTAGAAAATTACCGATTTTCAAAACGGAAACCACTTTCGACCATTAGGGAACCTCTGGGAACCCCTGGGAACCTCTGGGAAACCTTGGGTGGGGCGTAAAATCTCCAGAGGTTTCCGTTCAGGTTTCCTAAGTGGGGCAGGGGCATAATGGTGCATGTTGCATGGTTGATATAATACATAGCAAATAGAACTGATATAATACACAGATAGAGTGGTGGGTCTCTGGAACTCTCTGCCACAGAGGGTAGTTGAGGCCAGTTCATTGGCTATATTTAAGAGGGAGTTAGATGTGGCCCTTGTGGCTAAAGGGATCAGAGGGTATGGAGAGAAGGCAGGTACGGGATACTGAGTTGAATGATCAGCCATGATCATATTGAATGGCGGTGCAGATGCGAAGGGCCGAATGGCCTACTCCTGCACCTACTTTCTATGTTTCTATGTTTCTATATAAAATATAGTAATCATATATACATAATAATATCTAATAATATATAAATAATCACATGATATATACACAATATACATAAAGCACAATACATTATATATAATACATGGTAATATATACCTGATAATATATACGGGATTATAGGTAGACACAAAATGCTGGAGTAACTCAGCGGGTGAGGCAGCATCTCTGGAGTGAAGGAATGGGTGACGTTGATGTCAGGCTGACACCAGTCTGAAGAAAAGTCTCGACCCGAAACATCACCCGTCCCTTCTCGCCGGAGATGCTGCCTGTCCCGCTGAGTTATTCCAACATTTTGTGTCTACCTTCAATTTAAACCAGCGTCTGCAGTTCTTTCCTATATGTGATTATATATACAAAATAATAACACATAATAATTCATAGATAGATGTAATATATAAAACATAGAACAATACACCATGGGAGAATGTGTGAACAATACATTTCTATGTAATACATGATGCCAAGTCCATCTGATCCCGTCTGCCTGTATGAGTTGCCTGAATGACCTATTCCCTGCATTTCCACGTGTCGATCCAAAATAAAATAATGTAAGGATTGAAGGCCTGGATAGAGTGGATGTGGAGAGGATGTTCCCACTGGTGGGACCAGTTGGGCAGGCTGAGACTTTATTATTTGGATGTTGAGGGATGATCTTGGAAAAGAGCGATATGGAACAGTTGGACAGGTACATGGGCAGGACAGGGTTGGATGGTTATAGACCAAGCGGTACCCGGACGTAGCGTCGAAGGACGAGAAGCTGAAACAATGAAGTTGAAGCCAAATAGCCGAATGGAAACGAAGCGGAAACGCTAAATAACCGGAAGGGCGGGACGCCGAAGAGCCAACTCTCCGAAAGGCTGCGCCGCCTAAAAGCAAACGCACCGAATGCCGCTCTGCTAAAAAGTCAAATAACGAACATGCCGTGGGGGGTGGGGGGGTGGGGCTTGTCAGCGATTGTTCCAGAACCCCGCGTCCATCGCATCACTGGCCGGTGGCAACGGGAGGGTGGGGGTCATTATTTGCCATTATTTGACATCTCGGCGGAGAGGCCATTCGGTTAGTTCGCTCTCCGGCGTCCCGCCCGTTCTGTTCGTTGCCGTTTCCGCTTTGTTTCCATTCGGCTATTTGGCTTTGACTTCTTTGCTTCGGCTTATCGTTCTTCGATGCCGCGTCCGCACAAGGGACCAAACGCAGGCAGGCGGCACATGTTGGCCGGTGCAGGCTTGTCGGACCGAAGGGCCTGTTTCCGCACTGTATCACTCTATGACTCTGTGACGGGAGTAGACCAGGTCATTTTTCTCCACGGTAAAGTTATCGAGCAATAAAGGGCATACGATTACGGTGGGAGACGACAGATTTAATAGGAACCTGAGGGCCCTCAAGTCCTGGCAACATCGTCGTAAACTAGTATTTATCATGGCTATTGAGGGTACTCCATTCAATGTATTAAACCATGAATTCCAGAGAGTGGTGAGTCTGAGGAGGTCGTTGAGGCCAGTTCATTGGCTATATTTAAGAGGGAGTTGGATGTGGCTCTTGTGGCTAAAGGGATCAGGGGGTATGGAGAGAAGGCAGGTACGGGATACTGAGTTGGATGATCAGCCATGATCATATTGAATGGCGGTGCAGGCTCGAAGGGCCGAATGGCCTACTCCTGCACCTATTTTTCTATGTTTCTATGTGAAACCATACTCAGAAATGCAAAGACCTGGAGTTGAACATTCCTTCAGATTCAAACATCTGGAGTTACGTGTTTCTCTAAACAGTGCTACCAGTCTTGACGCTGTGATACCTGTTAACTGGATATTTTCATGCAGTACAAACAAAGACCTGCAGGTGCCGGTTAATACATAAAAGGACACAAAGTGCTGGAGTAACTCAGTCTGAAGAAGGATCTCGAAACGAAACGTCACCCATTCCTTCCCTTCACAGATGCTGCCTGACCCGCTGAGTTACTCCAGCACTCTGTGAAACGTCACCTATCCATGTTCTCCACAGATGCTGCCTGACCCGCTGAGTTACTCCAGCACTCTGTGAAACATCACCTATCCATGTTCTTCACAGATGCTGCCTGACCCGCTGAGTTACTCCAGCACTCTGTGAAACGTCACCTATCCATGTTCTCCACAGATGCTGCCTGACCCGCTGAGTTTCTCCAGCACTCTGTGAAACGTCACCTATCCACGTTCTCCACAGATGCTGCCTGACCCGCTGAGTTACTCCAGCACTCTGAGTTCTTCTAGACATTTTTCATACTGTTGTTTGCAAAAGATCAGTACAAATCAACATGTGTGAGTAGCCAGTGGAAAGATACCACAAGATTTAGTTTAGTTTGGAGATACAGCATGGAAACAGGCCCTTCGGCCCACCGTACACTGGTGCACTCCTGCTATTTAACAGTAGATAATTAAAATACAAACCTGCACGTCATTGGAGTGTGGGAGGAAAACGGAGCCCCCGGGGAAACCGTTTCTATTTTCAAAGTTACTCACTGGTAATGTCATAAATAAAAACATTCACAAAGCTGAAAATTATTGCAAATTTGCCCTGTAAATAACGACTGCAAAACAGTGACAGGTTATCCTCCCATATCGCCAGACATCCCTCTGCCCTGACTCTCAGTCTGAAGAAGGGTCTCGACCCGAAACATTATCCCTTCCTTCTCTCCACCCATGCCTGTCCCGCTGAGTTACTCCAGCATTTCGTGTCTATGCACAGGTCCTAATGGGTATGTGAAACCACCTCTTTATATTGGACCTTTTAAGGCCCTCTTGTAATCGGCACTGACGGCTTAATGGAGAGCGGAAAATACTAGACAGTGATTTATGGTCACAGTTTGTGGGTGGAACTACCTTTCAGTCATCACCCCCCCAACACGCAAGGAGTCAGTCTGCTGGGGTTAACTCGGGGTTACCAGGTTTACTGTCACAGATGTTAACTTTTGCAAGTAACCGATTATTATGCAATTCAGGAAGAAAAGTAACGTTAACAGTTGGGGGTAAACCTTCTGCAGTCAGAAAGCGGACTGTTCTGGCCAGAAACATGATCCTCTCTCCACTCCGCTGTTATCTGACCTGCTTAATGTTCCCAACATCTGCACCGATTTGCTTGGCCTTTTAATTAATAAACCCTTTGTGCAATTCTACGCAGAGAGGTTTCGGCAATCCTGCAGTAGAGACATAGACTGACTCAGCGCGGAAACAGGCCCTTCAAACCCAACCTGCCCACACCGACCAACATGCCCCATCTACACTAGTCCCACCTGCCCGTGTTTGGCCCCTATCCCTCCAAATCCATGTACCTGTGTAATTGTTTCTTAAACGTTGGGACAGTCCCAGCCTCAACTACCTCCTTGCCCCGTAGCAGAGGGCTTGAAACTGAGTTAATTCTGCTACCATCATCGTCATCTACTGCAACAAGTGATGGCTCCCAGCGATTGTCGCCGGAAGCTCGCGTCCTTTTCAGGACGGGTGATGACAGCGAGGTCAACATTTGGAACATGGAAGATGGGCACAAAAATAGAAGAACTGCCTCCTCTGGCAGCTTGTTCCATACACCCACCTCCCTTTGTGTGAAAAAGTTACCCCTCAGGTTCCTATTAAATCTTTTCCCCCTTCACCTTGAACCTATGTCCTCTGGTCCTCAATTCCCCTACTCTGGGCAAGAGACTTTGTGCATCTAACTGATCTATTCCTCTCATGATTTTATAATTTAAAAAATATTCAATGACACAGTTCTAAATCTTTAGCTGGTTTCCATGTTTTAACCCTTTGAATATCGGAAGGTAATTTCAAGGTCATTTGAACAGGTACATGGATAGGAAAGGTTTGGATGGATAGAAACATAGTAAATAGGTGCAGGAGTAGAGGCCATTCGGCCCTTCGAGCCTGCACCGCCATTCAATATGATCATGGCTGATCATCCAACTCGTTATCCGTACCTGCCTTCTCTCCATACCCCCTGATCCCATTAGCCACAAGGGCCACATCTAACTCCCTCTTAAATATAGGCAATGAACTGGCCTCAACTACCTTCTGTGGCAGAGAATTCTATGGGGATATGGACAAAACGCAGGCAGGTGGAACTAGTGTAGATGGGGCATGTTGGTCGGTGTGGGCAAGTTAGGCCGAAGCACCTGTTTACACGCTGTATGAGTCTGTGACGCTCCACTAGAATTATATTATTTTGTGTAAACTGGAGAACTTTATAATCTTAGTGATGGTTTATTTGTTTTCAATCAGACATTTCTAATCTGTTGAATGTAGTACATTTATTTATCAAACTCTCTGAAGATGACATCAATTTAACATGCTTTGCCTTAATTAGGCAGAACAGTGATGAGAATAGCGTGGGCATATTTGGTTATGATTTTAGTTTTAGTTTAAGATATACATCGTGGAAACAGGCCTTTCGGCCCACCGAGTCCACACCGGCCATCGATCACTAGTTCGCACTAGTTCTATATTATTGATGCTTGATCAATGGTGTTTTATCATTAATGTTTTATTATTAGTAATGTTTAGTGTTTTCTGAGCCATTCGTAACTGTCACTGTATGTCATGTTGTTACTTGTGGGCGGAGCACCAAGGCAAATTCCTTGTATGTGAATACTTGGCCAATAAACTTACTTACTTACTTGTCCCACTTTCTCACCCACTCCCTACACACTGGGGGGCAATTTACAGACGGCCAATTAAACCACAAACCCGCACGTCTTTGGAGTGTGGGAGGAAACCGGAGCACCCGGAGAAAACCCACGTGGTCGCGGGCAGAATGTTACTCGCTAAACTTTATTCCCGTAACCCTGTATCTGTACACTGGGGGTGGCAAGATTGTAATCATGTATTGTCTTTACCCCGACTGGATAGTACGCAACAAAAAGCATTTCACTGTCACGCAAATTGGAGGAACAGCACCTCATATTTCACTTGGGCAGCTAACAACCCAATGGAATGAACATTGAAGGTCGACAAAAATGCTGGAGAAACTCAGCGGGCGAGGCAGCATCTATGGAGCGAAGGAAACCCTTGCCTTCCCTCTCTCTCCATCCCTCCCCCTTCCTAGTTCTCCAAATAGTTTCATTGTCCTTCATTTTACTGATTCTCTGCCTCCTTGTCACCTTCCCCTCAGCTAACAATGGACCATTCTACATTTCTCCATCGTTTGTCTGTCATTTTCACACCTTACCCTTCCATATCTCTAGACTCCCACTCAATAGGCAATACAATAGACAATAGGTGCAGGAGTAGGCCATTCGGCCCTTCGAGCCAGCACCGCCATTCAATGTGATCATGGCTGATCATCCCCAATCAGTACCCCGTTCCTGCCTTCTCCCCATATCCCCTGACTCCGCTATCTTTAAGAGCCCTATCTAGCTCTCTCTTGAAAGTTTCCAGAGAACCGGCCTCCACCATCTTCTGAGGCTGAGAATTCCACAGACTCACAACTCTCTGTGTGAAAAAGAGAGTTCCTCGACTCTCAGTCTGAAGAGGGGTCTCGACCCGAAACGTCACCAATTTCTTCTCTCCAGAGTTGCTGCCTGCCCCGCTGAGTTACTCCAGCTTTTTGTGTCTATCTTTGCTGGTCATTTTTGAATGACAATGGTTGAGCTGGCACAGAGAATAAAATATAGTACCGAATGGCTCCCAAGTAGAACACCTTAGCAAATATATAGAAACATAGAAACATAGGTGCAGGATTAGGCCATTCGGCCCTTTGAGCCAGCACCGCCATTCAATATGATCATGGCTGATCATCTACAATCAGTACCCCGTTCCTGCTTTCTCCCCATATCCCTTAGTTCCGTTAGCCCTAAGAGCTAAATCTAACTCTCTTGAAAACATCCAGTGAATTGGCCTCCACTGCCTTCTGTGGCGGAGAATTCCACAGATTCACAACTCTCTGGGTGAAACAGATTTTCCTCTTCTCAGTCCTAAATGGCCTACCCCTTTATTCTTAAACTGTGTGTGACCCCTGGTTCCGAACTCCCCCAACATTGGTAACATGGTTCCTGCATCTACCTTGTCCAAACCTTCAAGAATGTTATATGTTTCTTTTAGATCCCCTCTCATCCTTGATATGTTTCTTTTAGATCCCCTTTCACCTTGTTCGCCTACTTTGAATGTTAATGGCTTGGAGTGCAATTTACTGCTAAGTCTTATGACTTGAAGGTGATAGCTGCAACAACTGTGTTAACTTGAAGCATGAATCATTTTAATGATGTGTTGTCAATCCAAACAGCCTCTCGTCATTAATTTTGCTGCTGATGATCTCCCATCTCTCCATATCTTCACATTAGGGCAGCACGGTGGCGCAGCGGTAGAGTTGCTGCCTCACTGCGCCAGAGACCCGGGTTCCATCCTGACCTTGGGTGCCGTCTGTGCGGAGTTTGCACGCTCGTTTTTTGTTACGTTTTTTTATTAGTTAGAAGCAATTACATAATTTTAAAAAAAGGTGCGTGTTCATTGCTGACATAATAAAAATCATTTTGTTGTTTGTAGATATACATAATCAGTATTATTTATGTTAATCCTTGCTTAATAATTGTGCTTCTATATTATTTTTTTTCTATTTTTTATAAAGGTAGAAAATAGTAGAAAAAGATTAAACAAATATATATATATGTAAAAAGTTGGGAAAGGATGGAATATTCTACAGATTTTACATCGTTGGAGATATGTCCGCGTTTTATGAAATGTACTACTTCATCTATTCTTTGATTCCGGTTCCAGTCGGGTTCTCGTGCCCAACCAGTTTGCCCCTTCAAATATTCAGTAAATAGGGAGCAGATTTTTGCACGTTCTCACCGTGACCTGCAGCGGGGGGTTTCATCTATGGAGCGAAGGAAATAGGCAAAGTTTCGGGCCGAAACATTTCTTCAGATATCCCTAACTTCAAGAAACCCTTGCCTTCCCTCTCTCTCCATCCCTCCCCCTTCCTAGTTCTCCAAATAGTTTCACTGTCCTTCATTTTACTGATTCTCTGCCTCCTTGTCACCTTCCCCTCAGCTAACAATGGACCATTCTACATTTCCCCATCGTTTGTCTGTCATTTTCACACCTTACCCTTCCATATCTCTAGACTCCCACTCAATAGGCAATACAATAGACAATAGGTGCAGGAGTAGGCCATTCGGCCCCTTCGAGCCAGCACCGCCATTCAATGTGATCACGGCTGATCATCCCCAATCAGTACCCCGTTCCTGCCTTCTCCCCATATCCCCTGACTCTGCTATCTTTAAGAGCCCTATCTAGCTCTCTCTTGAAAGTATCCAGAGAACCGGCCTCCACCGCCTTCTGAGGCAGAGAATTCCACAGACTCACAACTCTCTGTGAGAAATAGTGTTTCGTCTTCTCCGTTCTAAATGGCCAACCCCTTCTTCTTAAACTGTGTTGCCCCTGGTTCTGGACTCCCCCAACATCGGGAACATGTTTTCTGCCTCTAGCGTGTCCAAACTTATATGTTTCAATAAGATCAGCTCTCATCCATCTAAATTCCAGAGTGTACAAGCCCAGCCGCTCCATTCTCTCAGAATATGACAGTCCCGCCATCCCGGGAATTAACCTTGTAAACCTACACTGCTCTCTGTCAGTAGCAAAAATATCCTTCCTCAAATTAGGGGACCAAAACTGCGCACAATACTCCAGGTGTGGTCTCACTAGGGCTCTGTACAACTGCAGAAGGACCTCTTTGCTACTATACTCAACTCCTCTTGTTATAAAGGCCAACATGCCTTCGCTGCCTGATGTACCTGCATGCTTACTTTCATTGACTGATGTACAAGGACCCCCAGATCCCGTTGTACTTCACCTTTTCCCAACTTGACACCATTTAGATAGTAATCTGCCGTCCTGTTTTTGCTACCAAAGTGGATAACCTCACATTTATCCACATGAAACTGCATCTGCCGTGCATCTGCCCACTCCCCCAACCTGAAATAACACTGTTAAGCGCTATTACAGTTGCCAGGGGTAAACGGGAGGAAAAAGATTGCTAACTCCTGTCCTAAATCATGTGTAGGAAGGAACTACGTGTAGGAAGGAAAGATGGACGCAAGATGCTGGAGGAACTGAGCGGGGTAAGCGGCGTTTCTTGAAGAAGGGTCAAGAACCGGAACGTCACCCATTGTTTTTCCGTTCAAAGAAGGAACTGCAGATGCTGGAAAATCGAAGGTAGACAGAACTGCTGGAGAAACTCAGCGGGTGCGGCAGCATCTATGGAGCGACGTTGCCTATTTCCTATTTTGTCGCTTATTTCCTTCGCTCCATAGATGCTGCCGCACCCGCTGAGTTTCTCCAGCAATGTTGTCTACCCATTGTTTTTCGCCAGAGATGCTGCCTGTCCCACTGAGTTACTCCGGCACTCTGTGCCTTATCTTCACCCGAAATAGGAAATAAGGCTTATCTTCATAGTAAAAGGATTTGAGTATAGGAGCAGGGAGGTTCTACTTCAGTTGTACAGGGTCTTGGTGAGACCACACCTGGAGTATTGCGTACAGTTCTGGTCTCCAAATCTGAGGAAGGACATTATTGCCATAGAGGGAGTGCAGAGAAGGTTCACCAGACTGATTCCTGGGATGTCAGGACTGTCTTATGAACAAAGACTGCATAGACTCGGTTTATACTCTCTAGAATTTAGGAGATTGAGAGGCGATCTTATAGAAACTTACAAAATTCTTAAGGGGTTGGACAGGCTAGATGCAGGAAGATTGTTCCCGATGTTGGGGAGGTCCAGGACAAAGGGTCACAGCTTAAGGATAAGGGGGAAATCCTTTAGGACCGAGATGAGAAGGACTTTTTTCACACAGAGAGTGGTGGGTCTCTGGAACTCTCTGCCACAGAGGGTAGTTGAGGCCAGTTCATTGGCTATATTTAAGAGGGGGTTAGATGTGGCCCTTGTGGCTAAAGGGATCAGAGGGTATGGAGAGAAGGCAGGTACGGGATACTGAGTTGGATGATCAGCCATGATCATATTGAATGGCGGTGCAGGCTCGAAGGGCCGAATGGCCTACTCCTGCACCTAATTTCTATGTTTCTATGAAATAATAATAGATTCTGCTGGCTCACCAAGGACATTGACAGCTTTTAACAGTGAGCTGGCTTTGCGAGCATGGGCATAACAGGTGTACAAGGTGCCCTATTCAGTCCATGTACGACACATTTAATGCTTGGAAGGACAACAAGGGAGCCACATGCAGCAAGAAATAGCTAGTTCAATGGTTCAGGTACTGTCATTTGCCTTGGAGTACCTGGAGCAGCCGAATT
Organism: Raja brachyura; assembly: GCA_963514005.1. Next base: position 3,269,903 of record OY740801.1, on the reverse strand, counting down.
GGGTGTCCTGATGCATGAGGTGAAGCAAGGAAAGCTTGGCCCCAGCCCAGCCGAGGAGACCTGTTAATGCACCGCTCCTGGCTCCGAGTGGAGCCCTGTCCCTCTTCCCTTCCAGTGTGTCCCAGTCTGAAAGGATTCAGTGGCAGATTCAAACATTAGCAGCTGAGCAGAGGAGCCGGGGCAGCAGAGTAAATGCGACAGATGCCTGGAGTCATTTATATTTGCAGCACGTGGCTCTCTCTCGTTCCTTCTCCCCTCTGCCTCTGTGCTTCTCCTGGTGAGGGAACAGGAGGCGTCTCGCAGCCGACAATGAAATCTTGGCAGCTAATTGCAATCATGGGAGATGCCCTTCAGGTAAGGCAGAGAAAGACTTTGGACAATTAAGGGCAGCTTGCGAGAGAGAAGGAGGAGGGGAGGAGGGGAGGAGAGGAGGAGAGGAGGAGAGGAGGAGAGGAGGAGAGGAGGGGGTGCAGAAATGCAGAGCTCATTATGCGAGCGCTTCTGGGACGATGTGATGTCGGGTCGCTTGCTGCCTTTGCTATTGTTTCTGCTGAATTGCAGAACATAAATTAATACAGAAAAGGTTAGTGTTTGTGGTTGGCTGGTAGCTCGGCGATGAGGACAGGGACTGTGGGAACGCTGGGCTGAATAGCAGAGAGATGTACTGTAACAATGCAGAATATGATGTGCTCGAGTGCCGTGTGTTTTATACCTGTGAGGAATATGTATCCAATTGTGCTGCCTCCTATTTCATTGTAATTATATGAGCTTCCCACTGCGCTGAATGCTGAAATAGTGCTCCATTGTCCAGGTTAGTTCTCTTATTCCCCTTCAGTTTTCTGGAATGGAAGGTTATATTTGTGGAGCATTTTTAACTATGTTTGTTTTAATTCATCACCACTCGCTTATTTGCAGCAGCCAGGATATATCTGATCAAATGATGATGGTGAACCCTGTTTTGGACACACACAACGTTATTTATTCCAAGGGTAACTAACCTGTGTGGTAAGATCACACAGCCAATGTTTAGGTCTGCTGCAAGAATGCTAATATGTCTCTCGAAGGGTTTACAATAACATTGGTTTGACTACAAAGGATAACATTGCCTTTCCTTTGTGCCAAAGTATTGGGCTCAGTAGGACATTGAAAACTCCGCCGAGCCCATCAACTATTCAGTATCTTCCCTGTTCTTCCCTTGAAAACCCATCTGTCGCTACAGCACAAATAAGTGTCAGATTCTGGAAACTGCTGGGTTGGTTAAAAAAAAAGCAGAAAGGTGTATTGAGCCAGTGAGGAAGGGGTGTGATGAGCGTCTGGTCCGTACGCCTTTTGTATTTGCCAAGAAACAGACAGGATTTTGAAAAAAAATTGCACTCAGGAACAAATCGGCTGGAGTGCTGGCAGAATGTGATCCGTGAAGAGAATTTATCGAGCGACGTGTTTTTTTTGCAACCGAACTTTATATTTAATTTGTGTATTTTTTGCTACGCAATTTTTAATCAGTGAAGCGTGTAGTACTCTCACACGCGGCCCTGCCATTCTAAATGTGAACTTCAATGTATAGGGGTTGAAGAGACAAGGACATGAGGCGTTAACAGTGACGTCCTTCAGTTCCAGAGGTTTCAACGACAATTGGTAGCGAGGTAAAGATCATTTGGTTTCATCATTAACTTAAAAAAATAATGATATAAGTAGTTGGGGTGTAGTTTGATACTGACTGAATTTGTTCAAATTGCACGATATGGGAATTCTTGATAAGGTGGGAGATTTTTTTTTAAATGTGGTACAAGTCATTGTAAGTTTGTAAGTCAGAATCTGTTATTATAGAAACATAGAAACATAGAAATTAGGTGCAGGAGTAGGCCATTCGGCCCTTCGAGCCTGCACCGCCATTCAATATGATCATGGCTGATCACTATGATTTCGGGTGAAGATAAGGTACAGAATGCCGGAGTAACTCAGCGGGACAGGCAGCATCTCTATACAATTGAAGTTGAACCTCCCTGCTCCTGTACTCAAATCCTTTTGCTATGAAGATAAGCCTTATTTCCTATTTCGGGTGAAGATAAGGCACAGAGTGCCGGAGTAACTCAGCGGGACAGGCAGCATCTCTTGCAAAAAAACAATGGGAAGACAACATTTGCTGGAGAAACTCAGCGGGTGAGGCAGCATCTATGGAGCGAAGGACAAAATAGGCAACAAAATGGGAAATAGGCAACGTTGCCTATTTCCTTCGCTCCGTAGATGCTGCCAGTTTCTCCAGCAAATTTTGCCTCCCTTCGATTCTCCAGCATCTGCAGTCCCTTCTTGAACACGTTTCGTGTGTGTCTTGTGTGTTGAGACTGTTGGCAGGACCAATTTCCCTCCTGGGATAAGTAAAGTTCCACCACGTCGTATTGCAATGAACATGTACTCTGAAAGTTAAACAGAGCGAGCTTCAACCTGAGAAAACACAACAATACAACCCCCCCCCCCCCAAAAAAAAATCTGACTTGCAAATGGAGTCTTCGTCTTGAAGTGATAAATGGCAGTGACGTTGATTGTGTATTGACTAAATACTACAAACGGCACATAATTAAGCATGCGTGTTGCTAGAATTAGACTTTTATGTGTAAGTGATCTACAGTGAACATAAACTCCAGGCGGTGAGAGTAATTGGAAATGGTTTTGATGTAAAGGCATTCTGTGTTTAGATCGGGTATCTCGACTGCAAGATGCCCGGGAGGTCACTTTCACCTCCACCCTGTTGGATAATATATAACCATATATAACCATATAACAATTACAGCTCGGAAACAGGCCTTCTCGGCCCTTCCAGTCCGTGCCGACCATTTATTTTCCCTAGTCCCATCTACCTGCACTCAGACCATACCCCTCCATTCCCTTCCCGTCCATATACCTATCCACTTTACTTTTAAATGTTAAAATCGATCCTGCCTCCACCACTTCTGCAGGAAGATCATTCCACACAGCCACCACTCTCTGAGTAAAGAAGTTCCCCCTCATGTTACCCCTAAACTTCTGTCCCTTAATTCTCATGTCATGCCCTCTTGTTTGAATCTTCCCTACCCTCAATGGGAAAAGCTTATCCACGTCAACTCTGTCTATCCCTTTCATCATTTTAAAGACCTCAATCAAGTCCCCCCTTAACCTTCTGCGCTCCAAAGAATAAAGACCTAACTTGTTCAACCATTCAAATATTGATTTGTTCAAATATTGATTTGTTCCATGCATATTATGGACGGTTTAACGCCACCCATGCCAGGATGTCAGGGGTTACGGGGAGAAGGCAGGAGAATGGGGTTAGGAGGGAGAGATAGATATGCCACGATTGCCATGATCAGCAGTGATCCCAGGAATTAGTCGGTTAACCTACGATGGGCGTTTGTCGGCACTGGGCCTGTGCTCGCTGGAGATTAGAAGAATGAGGGGGGACCTCACTGAAACATTCACGGACCTCACGGAAAGACATTCTTGCCATAGAAGGAGAACAGAGAAGGTTGACCAGACTGATTCCTGGGATGGCAGGACTTCCATATGAAGAAAGACTGGATAGACTCGGCTTGTACTCGCTGGAATTTAGGAGATTGAGGGGGAATCTTATAGAGGCTTACAAAATTCTTAAGGGGTTGGATAGGCTAGATGCAGGAAGATTGTTCCCGATGTTGGGGAAGTCCAGGACAAGGGGTCACAGTTTAAGGATAAGGGGGAAGTCTTTTAGGACCGAGATGAGAAGATCTTTTTTCTCACAGAGAGTGGTGAGTCTGTGGAATTCTCTGCCACAGAAGGTAGTTGAGGCCAGTTCATTGGCTATATTTAAGAGGGAGCTAGATGTGGCTCTTGTTGCTAAAGGGATCAGGGGGTATGGAGAGAAGGCAGGTACAGGATACTGAGTTGGATGATCAGCCATGATCATATTGAATGACGGTGCAGGCTCGAAGGGCCGAATGGCCTACTCCTGCACCTATTTTCTATGATTCTATGATTCAATGATTCTATGAAACGTACCGAATAGTGAAAGGCTTGAATAGAGTGGATGTGGAGAGGATGTTTCCACTAGTGGGAGAGCTTAGGACTAGAGGTCATAGCCTCAGAATTAAAGGTCATTCATTTAGAAAGGAAATGAGGAGAAATGTCTTTAGTCAGAGGGCGGTGAATCTGTGGAATTCTTTGCCACAGAAGGCTGTGGAGGCCAAGTCAGTGGATATTTTTATGGCAGAAATTGATAGATTCTTGATTGGTACGGGTGTCAAGGGTTATGGGGAGAAGGCAGGAGAATGGGGTTAGGAGGGAGAGATAGATCAGCCATGATTGAATGAGAATAGACGATGGGTCGAATGGCCTAATTCTGCTCCTATCACTTATGACCTTAATACCTTGTCATGCTTTAGTGATGCAATGACATTCTCTCTTGCTGCGAGTATTAAAGCACAGCTTTTAAATAAAATTTGCATGCTGTGAGTCAGTCGGACATCTGGTAACTTTGTTAAAATACTTGAAGAGAGTCGAGGCTGTAGAATTGTCATCCGTACCCCCAGCAGTGGAACGCTATCAGTTCAGAAGTCACAGGAGCAGAATTGTCCAATTGTGCAGTCTCTTGCTCAGAGGTAGGGGAATCGAGGACCAGAGGACTTAGGTTCAAGGTGAAGGGGGAAAGATTTACTAGGAATCTGAGGAATTACTTTTTCACACAAAGCGTGGTGGGTGTACGAAACGAGCTGCCGGAGGAGGTAGTGGAGGCTGGGACTATCCCAACGTTTAAGAAACAATTAGACAGGTACATGGATAGGACAGGTTTAGAGGCATATGGGCCAAACACAGGCAGGTGGGACTAGTGTAGATGGAACATGTGGTCTGTGTGGACAAGTTGGGCCGAAGGGCCTGTTTCCTTGCTGTCTCACTCTATGACACTAGTTAGGCCATTCGGCCCATCGAGTCTACTCCACCATTCAATCATGGCTGGTCTATCGTTCCCTCTCAACCCCATTCTCCTGCCTTCTCCCCATGACCTTTGACACCCGCACCAATCAAGTACGAATGAATGAATAAGTTTATTGGCCAAGTATACCCATACAAGGAATTTCCCTTGGTGCTCCGCCCACAAGTGACAACATGACATACAGTGACAGTTAGGAATGATGCAAAAAACATTAAACATTAGTAATTAATAATAATAAGTATCTGTCAACCTCTGCCATAAAAAAAACCCCTCACCTCTTCTGTGGCGCTGAATTCCACAGATTCACCGCCCTCCTACTGACGTTTCCTGCTCATTCTAGTTTTGCAGGCCCAGTATGCAATAACGCAACAAATAAAGATTTAATAATCTATCATGTAATTAATTAGACATTAATAATACAAGGTAACCAGACTGTCATTGTGTAAAACCAAGTCCTGTAATAAAAACAAAACTCATAGAGGATCACAGTTGCTGAAGTAGTGATGAGTTAAACACAATTAAGATGACATCCAGAAGATAGACACAAAATGCTGGAGTAACTCAGCGGGACAGGCAGCATCTCTGGAGGGAAGGAATGGGTGATGTTTCGGTGTGAAGAAGGGTCTCAACCTGAAACGTCACCCATTCCTTCTCTCCAGAGACGCTGCCTGTCCCGCTGAGTTACTCCAGCATTTTGTGTCTATCTTAATATTACATTCTATATAGCTTTGTACTAGTTTTTCTTTCGCATATATTTATTCAGTTTGAGGAGATCCAGTATGTTGATGAATACTCTGAGTTTAATTTAGTTCAGAGACACAGCGCGGAAGCAGGTTCTTCGGCCCACCGAGTCCGAACCGACCAGCGATCACACTATCTCACTAACACTATCCTACACACACTGGGGACAATTTTTACAGAAGCCAATTAACCTACAAACCCAAACATCTTTGGAGTGTGGGAGGACACTCTTCAGTCTGAAACGTCACCCATTCCTTCTCTCCAGAGATGCAGCCTGTCCTGTTGAGTTACTCCAGCATTTTGCGTTTGTCTTTAGTGTTAACCAGCATCTGCAGTTCCTTCCTACACATAAGATAACTCCCAGTCAGATGAGATGGTGTTTGTCTCAGACTCTGTGGGTCGAAGGATCTAACTTTAAAAACTTTGGCTCATTAACCAGTTGTCACTTACCAGTACTTTAATTTCATGGTTAAGGAGTTGTCTTTAGTTTTGGATTGTCTTCGTATGTGCATTTGTTTTCAATGTCACGATAATAACCTTCAGACAAAAGGTAGAATTTCACAGGAGTACTTTTGGAGAATTAAATATTAATTGATTTAGAATCTATTCTCTAAACTCCCCACCTTTATCACAAAGTGCTGGCAAATCAAAGCATAGTTTATAGACAATAGACAATAGGTGCAGGAGTAGGCCATTCGGCCCTTCGAGCCAGCACCGCCATTCAATATGTTCATGGCTGATCATCCAACTCAGTATCCCGTACCTGCCTTCTCTCCATACCCCCTGATCCCCTTAGCCACAAGGGCCACATCTAACTCCCTCTTAAATATAGCCAATGAACTGGCCTCAACTACCTTCTGTGGCAGAGAATTCCACAGACTCACCACTCTCTATGTGAAAAATGTTTTCCTCATCTCGGTCCTAAAGGAATTCCCCCTTATTCTTAAACTGTGACCCCTTGGTCTGGACTTCCCCAACATCGGGAACAATCTTCCTGCATCTAGCCTGTCCAACCCCTTAAGAATTTTGTAAGTTTCTATAAGATCCCCCCCTCAATCTTCTAACTTCTAGCGAGTACAAGCCAAGTCTATCCAGTCTTTCCTCATATGAAAGTCCTGACATCCCAGGAATCAGTCTGGTGAACCTTCTCTGTACCCCCTCTATGGCAAGAATGTCTTTCCTCAGATTTGGAGACCAGAACTGTACACAATACTCCAGGTGTGGTCTCACCAAAACCCTGTACAACTGCAGTAGAACCTCCCTGCTCCTATACTCAAATCCTTTTGCTATGAATGCCAACATAGCATTCGCTTTCTTCACTGCCTGCTGCACCTGCATGCCTACTTTCAATGACTGGTGTAGCATGACACCCAGGTCTCGTTGCATCTCCCCCTTTCCAGTCGGCCACCATTCAGATAATAGTCTACTTTCCTGTTTTTGCCACCAAAGTGGATAACCTCACATTTATCCACATTATACTGCATCTGCCATACATTTTCCCACTCACCCAGCCTATCCAAGTCACCTTGCAGCCTCCTAGCATCCTCCTTACACCTAACACTGCCCCCCAGCTTTGTGTCATCCACAATCTTGGAGATGTTGCAAACTTGGAGATGTTCAATTCCCTCGTCCAAATCATTAATATATATTGTAAATAGTTGTGGTCCCAGCACTGAGCCTTGCGGTACCCCATTAGTCACTGCCTGCCATTCTGAAAAGGACCCGTTTACTCCTACCCTTTACTTCCTGTCTGCCAGCCAGTTCTCTATCCACATCAATACTGAACCCCCAATACCGTGTGCTTTAAGTTTTTATACTAATCTCTTATGCGGGACCTTGTCGAAAGCCTTCTGAAAGTCAAGATATAACACATCCACAGGTTCTCCCTTATCCACTCTACTAGTTACATCCTCAAAAAATTCTATAAGATTCGTCAGTCATGATTTACCTTTCGTAAATCCATGCTGACTTTGTCCAATGATTTCACCACTTTCCAAATGTGCTGCTATCCCATCGTTAATAACTGACTCTAGCAGTTTCCCCACTACCGATGTTAGACTAACTGGTCTGTAATTCCCTGTTTTATCTCTCCCTACCTTTTTAAAACTTGGGGTTACATTAGCTACCCTCCAATCCTCAGGAACTACTCCAGAATCTAAAGAGTTTTGTAAAATGATCACTAATGCATCAACTATTTCTGGGGATACTTCCTTGAGTACTCTGGGATGCAGCCTATCTGTCCCTGGGGATTTACCGGCCTTTAATCCATTCAATTTACCCAACACCACCTCCCGGCTAACCTGGATTTCACTCAGTTCTTCCATCTTATTTGACCACCGGTCCCCTGCTATTTCCGGCAGATTATTTATGTCTTCCCAAGTGAAGATAGAACCAAAGTAGTTATTCAATTGGTCTGCCATGTCCAAGTTCCCCATGATCAATTCACCTGTTTCTGACTGCAAGGGACCAACATTTGTTTTAACTAGTCTCTTTCTATTCACATATCTATAAAAAATGTTGCAGTTAGTTTTTATGTTCCCTGCCAGTTTTCTTTCATAATCTATTTTCCCTTTCCTAATTAAGCCCCTTGTCCTCCTCTGCTGGACTGAATTTCTCCCAGTCCTCTGGTAGGCTGCTTTTCCTAGCTAATTTGTATGCCTCATCTTTTGTTTTTATACTATCCCTGATTTCCCTTGTTATCCATGGATGCACCACCTTCCCTGATTTATTCTTTTGCCAAACTGGGATGAACAATTGTTGTAGTTCATCCCTGCAGTCTTTAAATGCCTTCCATTGCATATCCACCATCAACCCTTTAAGAATCAATTGCCAGTCAATCTTGGCCAATTCACGTCTCATACCCTCAAAGTTACCTTCCTTTAAGTTCAGAACCCTTGTTTCTGAATTAATTATGTCATTCTCCATCCTAATGAAGAACTCTACCATATTATGGTAACTCTTGCCCAAGGGGCCACGCAGAACAATTCTGCTAACTAACCCTCATTACTCAATACCCAGTCTAGAATAGCCTGTTCTCTCGTTGGTTGCTCTACATGTTGGTTTAGAAAACTATCCCTCATACATTCCAAGAAATCCCTCAGCGCCCCTGCCCATTTGATTCACCCAATCTATATGTAGATTGAAGCCACCCATTATATCTGTTTTACCTTTGTTGCACTCACTTCTAATTTCCTGTTCAATGCCATCCCCAGCTCCACTACTACTGTTAGGTGGCCTGTACACAACTCCCACTAGCGTTTTCTGCCCCTTAGTGTTTCGCAGCTCTACCCATATCGATTCCACATGCTCCAAGCTAATGTCCTTCCTTTCTATTGTGTTAATCTCCTCTCTAACCAGCAACGCTACCCCGCCTCCTTTACCTTTCTGTCTATCCCTCCTGAATAATGAATATCCCTGGATGTTCAGCTCCCAGCCTTGGTCACCCTGGAGCCATGTCTCCGTGATCCCAACTATATCATAATCATTAATAGCTATCTGCACATTCAACTCATCCACCTTATTACGAATACTCCTTGCATTGAGACACAAAGCCTTCAGGCTAGTTTTTACAACACTCTTACTCCTTATACAATTATGTTGAAAAGTGGCCCTTTTTGATTTTTGCCCTGGATTTGTCTGCCTGCCACTTTTCACCTTGCAACCAATTGCTTCTACCCTCATTTTACACCCCTCTGTCTCTCTGCTCACACATTTAAGAAACCCACCACCTCTTATTCTCTGTTTATTATTTTTTTCTTCTTTCCCCCCTACATGTTGGGTCTGAGTGCTTCCCTTCTCTGCCTCCTGCCTCAGATACTGTCTACTAGCTTTCTCTATTTGAATCCCTCCCCCCAACCGTTCTAGTTTAAAGTCTCCCCAGTAGCCTTTGCAAATTTCCCCGCCAGGATACTGGTCCCCCTCGGGTTCAAGTGCAACCCGTCCTTTTTATACAGGTCACTCCTTCCCCAAAAGAGGTTCCCATGATCCAGAAACTTGAATCCCTGCCCTCTGCACCAGTCCTTCAGCCAAGCATTTATCCTCCACCTTGCTCCATTCCTACTCTCACTGTCGCGTGGCACAGGCAGTAATCCTGAGATTGTTACCTTTGTGGTCCTTTTCCTTAACTCTCTTCCTAACTCCCTCAATTCTCCTTTCAACATGAACGTGAAATATCCTGTTTGGGTTAGAGATATAGCGTGGAAACAGGCCCTTCAGCCCATCGAATCCACATCGACCAGCGATCAACCGTACACTAGTTCTATCCCACATGCACCAAGGACAACTAACAGAGGCCAATCGACCTGCAAACCTGTACGTCTTTTTCACACAGAGAGTTGTGAGTCTGTGGAATTCTCTGCCTCAAATGGCGGTGGAAGCCGGTTCTCTGGATACTTTCAAGAGAGAGCTAGATAGGGCTCTTAAAGATAGCGGAGTCAGGGGATATGGGGAGAAGGCAGGAACGGGGTACTGATTGGGGATGATCAGCCATGATCACATTGAATGGCGGTGCTGGCACGGAGGGCCGAATGGCCTACTCCTGTACCTATTGTCTATTGTCTATTGTGGGAGGTAACCGGAGCACCTGGAGAAAACCCACACAGTTACAGGGAGAACGTACAAACTCCGTACAGACAGCACCCGAGGTCGGTATTGAACCTGGGTCTCTGGCGCTGTGAGGCAGCGACTCTACCGCTGTGCAGCCCCAGACTATTCACCTGAGTGTGGCCCTGTTATGGAGTGGTGAGCCCATGCCAGTCATTGTCATTTACTTTTCACCTGGAATCATTGAACGCACTCGTACAAAGTGAAGCAAATTGAAATTATTTGGTTTGAAAATCGATACAGGGCGCAGTAGTTTGTGAACTCTCATTATTGTAATGTACTGACATAATCGGAACCTTCCAAGAGAGCAAGTTCCATGTATGATTTATGATACGATCTTGTAGAGTAAAATATCTCCACTTGGAATTAATAATTCTGTGTTGATACTTAAAAAACCTCCTGGTCCAAATGCTCAGGTTCATGTCTATGGTTGTGTTTCACGCGAGTTAAAGTCAGTCTAGTTTATTGTCACGTGTACCGAGGTGCAGTGAAAATATTTTGTTGCAGAAAGACAATACATGATTACAATCGATCCGTTTACAGTGTGTACTGTGGGTACATAAGGGAGTAACGTTTAGTGCAAGGTAGAGCCAGCAAAGTCCGATCAAGGATAGTCCGAGGGGCATCGAAGAGGTAGATAGTAGTTCAGGACCGCTCTCTGGTTGTGGTAGGATGGTTCAGTTGCCTGATAACAGAAACTGTCCCTGAATCTGGAGGTGTGCGTTCGTTTTCACACTTCTGTACCTCTTGCCCGATGGGAGAGGGGAGAAGAGGGAGTGGCCGGGGTGAGACTGGTCCTTGATGATGCTGCTGGCCTTGCCGAGGCAGCGTGAGGTGTAGATGGATTCAATGGAAGGGAGGTTGGTTTGTGTGATGGTCTGGGCTGCGTCCACAATTTGCTGCAATTTCTTACAGCCCTGGATGGACTGTTCTCCAAACCAATGGATGTGGAGAGGATGTTTCCACGGGTGGGAGAGTCTTAGACCAGAGGTCATCGCATCAGAATTAAAGGACGTTCCTTTAGGAAGGAGATGAGGAGGAATTTCTTTAGTCAGAGCATGGCGAATCTGCGGAACTCATTGCCACAGACGGCTGTGGAAGCCAAGTCAGTGGATATTTTTAAGGGAGAGATAGATAGATTCTTGATTAGTACGGGTGTCAAATGGGAAGAAGGCAGGAGAATGGGGTTAGGAGGAAGAGATGGATCAGCCATGATTGAATGGAGGCGAAGACTTGATGGGCCGAACGGCCTAATTCTGCTCCTATCACTATGAACTTATGAACTTAAAATATGAAAGTCTCTCATTGCTAATCACAGTCACAATCTCACTGTTATCGCTTCTATAGTTGACTCGCCGAAGACTTCGACAATAGACAACAGACAATAGGTGCAGGAGTAGGCCATTCGGGCCTTCGAGCCAGCACCGCCATTCAATGTGATCATGGCTGATCATCCCCAATCAGTACCCCGTTCCTGCCTTCTCCCCATATCCCGTGACTCCGCTATCTTTAAGAGATCTATCTGGAGGGGACTTCAATATCAGCTGCTCTTAGAACCATTCTAACCAACAGCTTCAAGTCCACAACAGGGAGAAGAGCCCCCAATATGACTCTGGTTTAGACTAGCTACCATCGGGTCAAAATAGTTTAATTTAGTTGTGTTTATTGTCACCAGTACCAAGTTTATGTTAGATGAGATTATTGTGTGCGGCACGGTGGCGCAGCGGTAGAGTTGCTGCCTCAACTCGCTAGAGACCCAAGTTCGATCCCGACTACGGGCGCTGTCTGTGCGGAGTTTGTACGATCTCCCCGTGACCTGCGTGGGTTTTCTCCGAGATCTTTTCATTCCTCCCACGCTCCAAAGGCTTGCAGGTTTGTAGGTTCATTGGCTTGGTATAAAATGTAACATTTTCCCCAGTGTGTGTAGGACAGTGTTAGTGTGCGGGGATCGCTGGTCGGCGCGGACTCAGGAGAGAAACGTCGCCCATTCCTTCTCGCCAGAGATGCTGCCTCACCCGCTGAGTTACTCCAGTATACCAGTGGGCCGAAGGGCCTGTTTCCGCGCTGTATCTCTAGACTAAACGAAACTGTGTGTATATGTAAAATTGTCTCGAGTGTGCATAGGATAGTGTTAATGTGTGGGGATCGCTGGTTAGCACGGAGTCGGTGGGCCGAAGGGCCTCTTTCTGTGCTGTATCGATAAACTAAAACTAACCTAAACTAGCTCAGTCTATTGTCACATGTACCGAGGTGCAGTGCAAAGCTCTTGTTGCGCCCTAACCAGTCAGCGGAAAGACAATACGTGATTACAAGCGTGCTACCTACAGTGTAGAGATACAAGATGAAGATAAAGTCCCAACGTAGATAGTCCGAGGGTCCCCAATGAGGGAGATAGCAGCTCAGGATTGCTCTCCAGATGCGGAAGGATGGTTCAGTTGGTTCAAGTGCAAGTTGAAAGTCTAGACATGATGACAAGTCTGAAGAAGGCTTCCGACCCAAAACGTCACCTTTTCTCCAGAGATGCTGCCTGACCCGTGAATTACTCCACCATTTTGTGTCTATCTTCAATTTAAACCAGCGCCTGCAGTTCTTTCTTATCCATCCCCTCCACAGACGCTGCCTGACCCTCTCAGTTCCTCCAGCACTTGGTATTTTTCCCTCAAGTTTTCAGCACCTGCAGTTCCTTGCGTCTCCGTAGAATATGCCGGCACTATTATCCATTATTGTTTCTAGAGTCTGAGGTAGAGGTGTATTGGATGCTGTGGTCCTTCAATGATTTTTGTGGTTAAACATAGAGTTTTCGCTTTTCTTTCCTGTCAAGGGTAAACTTGTCAGGAGAGTGTGCGGGGAGGGATAGATGTTGGCTGGGCACGAGAGATCGGATGTGAAGAGATCCCTGGCCATGTAATCTTCCAGAGCTCCCACCCATCATGGCAGTGACGCTGAAGGGGCTGCTCCTCAAGTTTTCGCTCCAATTTAGTCCAACGTTATTGATTTACGGGCACCCGGTTGGTCTGCTCCTGGGCCTGGCCAAGATGGCCATTCGTGGGTCCAGGCAGCGGGCAGTTGACGGCCGCACAGCGGTCGGCTGCACGCCCCTTTTCCGGGGTTACGTCCGTGCCCGCGTGTCCCTGGAGAGGGAACACACAGGCGGTGTCCACGGGGACTGTGGAGGCTTTCCACGAACGCTGGTCCCCGCGGGAGGTCGAACGTATTATTGATAAAAATGTTAATATTTGATAACTTTGGTTTTTAAAATGCCAATATAGGCATTCTTTGATCGTGTAACTGCTCTGTATTTTTGTTTGTTCTGAATAAAAGCATTTTGTATGGAAAAAAATAAATTTAAAAAAGCATGGCAATGACTAACCCCCCCCTCAAATGGGGACAAGACCCATTGCCCCATCCAACCTCCTGGTCCTCTCCTTGTGTGGAACCTATAAGGAAGGCCCAAATGTGAGAAACATAGAAACATAGAAAAAACAGGTGCAGGAGTAGGCCATTCGGCCCTTCGTGCCAGCACCGCCATTCAATATGATCATAGCTGATCATCTAAAATCAGTAGTATACAAAAGGCTGGAGAAACTCAGCAGGTGATCTCTCCACATCACCGTCTATATCTCTCGTTTCCCTGATCCCTAACCAGTCTGAAGAAGGGTCTCGACCCGAAACGTCGCCTATCTCCTTCGCTCCTTAGATGCTGCTGCACCCGCTGAGTTTCTCCAGCCTTTTGTGTACCCTCGATACTCCAGCATCTGCAGTTCCTTCTTTAACATCTAAAATCAGTGCCTCGTTCCTGCTTTCCCCCCATATCCTCATATCTGTTAGCCCAAAGAGCTAAATCTAACTCCCTCTTGAAAACATCCAGTGAATTGGCCTCCGCTGCCTTCTGTGGCAGAGAATCCCACAGATTCACAACTCTCTGGGTGAAGACGTTTTTCCCTCATCTCAGTCCTAAATGGCCGACCCCTTATTCTTAAACTGTAACCCCCCCCCCCCGGTTCTGGACTCCCCCCAACATGGGGAGCATTTTTCCTGAGTTCATTGTAAATCGAATTTCACTGCACCTTAATTGGTACATGTGGCAGCAACCTGCCCTTGAAACCTTGAAACCTTGAACCATAGCGGTGCTGCAAATGGCATTGTTTTCTCTGAAACATCGGAGGCTGAGGGCAGAGCAGATAGAAATATATAAAAGTATTAGAGGCATTGATAGTGTAGACACTGAACATTAGGCAGCATGGCATCATGTTTGGCACCAACCTTGTGGGCTGAAGGGTCCAGTCCTGTGCGGCACTGTTCCAGGTTCTGTTCCATGTTCTATGTTCCGTGTTCTGTTCCATGTTCTATGTTCTATGTTCCATGTTCTGTTCTATGTTCTGTTCCGTGTTCTGTGTTCCATGTTGTGTTCCATGATCCATGTTCCGTGTTCCATGTTCCGTGTTCCATGTTCCATGTTCCATGATCTGTTCCATGTTCTATGTTCTGTTCCGTGTTCTATGTTCCATGTTCCAGGTTCAATGTTCCATCTTCTATGCTCCGTGTTTTATGGTCTATGTTCCATGTTCCATGTTCTATGTTCCATGTTCTGCTCTATGTTCTGTTCTATGTTCCATGTTCCTTGTTCCGTGTTCTGTGTTCTATATTCTATGTTCTGCACCAGGTTCCATGTTCTGAGTTCCATGTTCCTTGTTCCATGTTCCATCTTCCATGATCTGTTCCATGTTCTATGTTCCATGTTCCTTGTTATGTTGCATGTTCCATGTTCAATGTTCCATCTTCTATGCTCCATGTTCTATGTTCCATGTTTCATGTTCCATGTTCCATGTTTGGTTCTATGTTCCATGTTCCATCTTCTGTGCTCTGTGTTCTATGTTCCATGTTCCATGTTTGGTTCCATGTTCTATGTTCCATGTTCCATCTTCTATGCTCCGTGTTCCATGTTCTATGTTCGTGTTGCTTTGCAAGAGAGCATAAGTAAGAGAGCATTCTTTGGAGATTTGGAAACCAAGTTAGATGTCCCTGCCTTCGTTACCCTCTGTCCTCTGTCCAATGTCCTATGATTTTGGGGGTTGTTGGAATGTCGTGCTTCTACCTGGGATGATCGAATACCGAACCAAATGCTCGCCCTGGCACTTATTTCCCTGCCTGCGTTTGTTTTCAATTAGCTGGAGGGAACTCGAACACAAATGAGTGTTTGTTAAAAGGGAACGTTCTCCTTGGAATGAAATCGCCTCCAGTCAAAATTAAAGAAATGCGCACTGCAATTAGAACCCTCTGATGTTTAACACTTCAATCTTTTTCTCACATTCACTGAGTGTGTAGCCAGCTGCACCGTCTTTACTTTATTTTTATTGGAAATGCACTAGAGGTTCCAGGCCGAGACAATCCACTGTTTTCATTTGGACGAACCATTTTAATTAAAACTCTGATTTCTTTCCTGTCATTTTGTTTTTAAAGCTATTGCAGTAATTGTTTGCTCGAGACCACGCTTGAGTGGAACGTGTCTAGCACCTGTGTCATCGCTCCGGGCAGATTAGTGTGAGCATAGAATGGCCATTCGCCCATCACGTCCGTGCTGTCCCACAACCAGAGCAACCCGTCAGTACTATGTGTGTCGGAAGGAACTGCAGGTGCTGGTTTACACCGAAGATAGACACAAAAAGCTGGAGTAACTCAGCGGGACAGGCAGCATCTCTGGAGAGAAGGAACGGGTGACGTTTCGGTCTGAAGAAGGGTCTCAATCTGAAACGTCACCCATTCCTTCTCTCCAGAGACGCTGCCTGTCCCGCTGAGTTACTCCAGCATTTTGTATCTTTCCCCAGCACTATATCCTGGAACATTCTATATAGCTTTGTAAGAATTTTTCTTTCCCATATATTTATTCAATTTGAGGAGATCCAGTATGTTGATGAGCTTAGTTTAGTTCAGAGACACAGCGCGGAAACAGGCCCTTCGGCCCACCGAGTCTGAACCGACCAGCGATCACACTATCACACTAACACTATCCTACACACACTGGGGACAATTTTTACAGAAGTCAATTAACCTACAAACCTGAACATCTTTGGAGTGTGGGAGGAAACCGCAGTACACAATGAAAACCCACGTAGGTCTCAGGGAGAACGTGCAAACTCCGTACAGGCAGCACCCGTAGTCGGGATCAAACCCAGGTCTCTGGTGCTCCGGTTTTCTCCCACATTACAAAGATGTACAGGGTTGTAGGTTAATTGGTTTCTGTAAAATTGTAGGAACTCAGTCGGCTAGCGTTAATGCTCGGGGGGGGGGTCGCTGGTCGTCACAGACTCGGTGGGCCGAAGGGCCTGTTTCCACGCTGCAGCTCCAAGGTCTAAACAAATTGCGGTGGGAACTCAGCACTTTGTGTGCAGTTTTGGTCCCATAATTTGAGGAAGGACATTCTTGCTATTGAGGGAGTGCAGCGTAGGTTCACCAGGTTAATTCCAGGGATGGCGGGACTTTCATATGCTGAGAGAATGGAGCAGCTGGGCTTGTACACTCTGGAGTTTAGAAGGATAAGAGGGGATCTCATTGAAACATATAAGATTAAGGGTTTGGACACGCTAGAGGCAGGAAACATGTTCCCGATGTTGGGGGAGTCCAGAACCAGGGGCCACAGTTTAAGAAGGTGTCCCTTCACCTCCCCCATCCACTCCTTTCAGGGACCCAAGCAGTCATTCCAAGTCCGACAGAGGTTCACCTGCACCTCCTCCAACCTCATCTACTGCATCCGTTGCTCCAGATGCCAGCTGATCTACATCGGTGAGACCAAGCGGAGGTTGGGCGATCGTTTCGCCCAACACCTCCGCTCGGTCCGCAATAACCAACCCGACCTCCCGGTGGCTCAGCACTTCAACTCCCCCTCCCACTGCGTATCCGACCTCTCGGTCCTGGGCCTCCTCCACGGCCAGAGTGATCAACACCGCAAGTTGGAGGAACAGCACCTCATATTCCGCTTGGGGAGTCTGCATCCTCTGGGCTTAAACATTGAATTTTCTCAATTCTGTTAACCCAGGCTGCCTCCTCCCCTTCCCACTTCTCCCTCAGCCCTCTGGCCCTGGCATTCCTTCTCTCTCTATCTCTCCCCCACCCAAGTCGCACTAGCTTCTCATTTTCACACCACAAACAGCTTACAATGGCCTGCTTCCTTTGTCACCAATACTTTTTTGCATATCTTTCACTCATTGTTCCTTATCTCTCCACATCACTGTTTATATCTCTCGTTTCCCTGATCCCTGACCAGTCTGAAGAAGGGTCTCGACCCGAAACGTCGCCTATCTCCTTCGCTCCTTAGATGCTGCTGCACCCGCTGAGTTTCTCCAGCTTTTTGTGTAAGCCACAGTTTAAGAATAAGGAGTGAGCCAGTTCATTGGCTATATTTAAGAGGGAGTTAGATGTGGCCCTTGTGGCTAAGGGGATCAGGGGGTATGGAGAGAAGGCAGGTACGGGATACTGAGTTGGATGATCAGCCATGATCATATTGAATGGCGGTGCAGGCTCGAAGGGCCGAATGGCCTACTCCTGCACCTAATTTCTATGTTTCTATGCCATTTAGAACGGAGACGAGGAAACACTTTTTCACACAGAGAGTTGTGAGTCTGTGGGGTTCTCATCCTCAGAGGACGGCGGAGGCCGGTTCTCTGGATACTTTTAAGAGAGAGCTAGATAGGACTCTTAAAGATAGCGGAGTCAGGGGATATGGGGAGAAGGCAGGAACGGGGTACTGATTGTGGATGATCAGCCATGATCACATTGAATGGTGGTGCTGGCTCGAAGGGCCCACTGAGTTCCTCCAGCACTTTTTCTGTCTTGCTCAGGCTCCCAGCATCTGCAGTTCCTCGTGTCTCCACTTTTCACTTATTTGTCTGGCTGTCAAATCTGGCTGTCAAAAATAATTTTAAAGGACAGAAGTGTTTAAGAACGAACTGCAGATGCTGGAAAAATCAAAGGTAGACAAAAGTGCTGGGGAAACTCAGCGGGTGAGGCAGCGTCTATGGAGCGAAGGAAGTTTGTCCGGCTATTTTGTCTACCTTAAAGGATACCGGTGGCGCAAAATCATATAGTTTTTGCAGAGCAGTTCTGTTGCATCTCAACCCCTCTGATAAAACTTTCATGCATCAGTCAAGATCAATTAGCAGTCAAGTAAAACCAACAGGCGATGATTGTGTTTTCTCCTCGTACATTGAGAAGATAATGACATGGAAATGTGACAGCATGAGGAAGTGATTGATGTGCGACGCGTTCCGTGTCCCGAGACTTGCAGACGTTTCTGTTGTCGAGCTGGAGTATTGGCTGGTTCTGGACTCTGCCTTCGAAAAGGATGTCTTCCTATCGAGTCCATGTCACAAGACGAAAGGTTGTTCAGCCAGAGCTTCTCGGCATCTGCATACAATGGTGTCTGTCTTGTAAGTAAGTAAGTCAGTTTATTGGCCAAGTATTCACATACAAGGAATTTACCTTGGTGCTCCGCCCACAAGTAACAACTTGACATACAGTGACAATACAGTACGCTTCTTGTGCTACTTGTGGTGGAAGCAGGGCCGCGATTTTCCTTGACCCCGAGAAGGATGCGAAAGCCTTAGAGAAACATGGAAACATGGAAACATGGAAAGATCGCAGCACGAGTCAGCCATTCGGCCCTTCGAGCCAGCACTGCCATTCAATATGATCATGGCTGATCATCTAAAATCAGTGCCCCATTCCTGCTTTCTCCCCATATCCCTTGATTCCGTTAGCCCTAAGAGCTAAATCTAACTCTCTCTTGAAAACATCCAGTGAATCGGCCTCCACTGCCTTCTGTGGCAGGGAATCCCACAGATTCACAACTCTTTGAGTGAAGAGGTTTTTCTGCATCTCAGTCCTAAATGGCCGACTCTTATTCGTAAACTGTGTGACCCCTGGTTCTGGACTCCCCCGACATCGGGAACATTTTTCCTGCATCTAGCGTGTCCAAACCCTTAAGAATTGTAAAAAAGTGTTAAAGAAGGAACTGCAGATGCTGGAGAATCGAGGGTACACAAAAGGCTGGAGAAACTCAGCGAGTGCAGCAGCATCTAAGGAGCGCTAGGAGATATGCGACGTTTTGGGTCGAGACCCTTCTTCAGACTCAAGACTTCAGACTACAGTCTGAAGAAGGGTCTCGACCCGAAACGTCGCCTATCTCCTTCGCTACTTAGATGCTGCTGCACCCGCTGAGTTTCTCCAGCCTTTTGTGTACCCTTAAGAATTGTATATGTTTCTATGGGGTGATTCCAGTTGTGGAATTCAAGGACTTTTGTTGCCTGAACAGCATGCAGCAGTAGGGTGCTTCCCCTCAAATCACAGGAGGCCCAATGGAGGTTGTGATACAGCATGGAAAAGGCCCTTCGGTCCATCGAGTCCATGCTGGCCATCGCATCACCACGGTAGGGCAAAATCAAATACCTATCCTGAGGTCATAGGTTTCTGGTGAGTGGGGAAAGATTTTAATAGGAAGCTCAGGGACAACATTTCCTCATGGAAGGTCCTGTGTGGAGTATATGAGTGTGCTTAACATTTAGACATTAGCCTTTAGAGATACAGCAAGGAAACAGGCCCTTCGGCCCAGTGTGTCTGTGCCAACCAGTGATCACCCCACATACAAGCCCGATCCTTCACACTAGGGACAAGTTTACAATTGCCAAATTACCAAAGCAGACCCGCATGTCTATTGGATGTGGGAGGAAATTGGAGCACTCATCGGGAATGCACGCGGTCACAGGGAGAACGTACACCCTCCACACACACACAGACAGCACACGATCAGGATCGAACATGGATCGGTCCCTGGGGCTGTGAGGCAGCAGCCCCACCCGCTGCGCCACCGCCCATGTTTAGCCTGTCCCACTGTGCGAGTTCATTCGTGCTCTCCCGAATTTAAAAAAAGAATCAAACCCATGGTAAGCATGGGGAATGTACGTAGCGGGTACGTCGGAGCTCGGGGACGACTTTTAGCGGCTCGTAACGCTAACGGCAGGTACTCGGGAAACGCGGTAAGCTCGGGAAGACTCGTGAAGATTTTTCAACGTGTTGAAAAATGTCCACGAGAGCCCCAAGTATGTACGAGCGGCCATTACCGTAAATCTCCGAGTTCGAATCAGGGGAAACTCGGGAGAACTCTTGAATGAACTCGTACAGTGGGACAGGGCTTTTAAGTTGCAGGACAACTTGTTCTATTTGATCTTATTTGAGTGTGCACACCAGGTTGATTGCATTTGTGAAATAACATAACCACTAGTGTGAACGGGTGATCGATTGTCGGCATGGACTCGGCGGGCCGAAGGGCCTGTTTCCGTGCTATAACTGAAGTTCCACTGAACTTTTGTGCAACCAGCCCCTATTAAACTATCCCACAGAAAGTTCTCTTTGGTATTTGACATCTTGCATTTGATTTTTTGTATTGCCAAATGTTTTGTTATTGATCTCTGTGATGGCAGAAGCTGCGGTCGATAGTTGAACGGCATCAGAGAGCCAGAGAGGTGTGGATGTAGCACAGGTGTGTTAAACAGTGTGGGAAACCAGGCAATCTCAGCAGAGTCAGCATAGGGTTTTTTTGGGGTTTTTTTACAAATACTTTATTAAAAAAAAACCAAAATCAACATACAAAGTATTATATCGTTCACATCAGAACTGCCCGTGTCGGCAGTTTACAAGCAAAGGCAAAAAATTCAAATTAAAATCCCGCCATCCTTATCTATAATACACTCGACCTCCCCCGGCGACCAGCGTTTGTGGACGGTCTCCAGAGTCTTGTGTTCCCTCTCAAGGGACACGCGGGCACAAACGTAACCCCGGAAAAGGTGCAGGAGTAGGCCATTCGGCCCATCGAGCCAGCACCACCATTCAATGTGATCATGGCTGATCGTCCCCAATCAGTACCCCGTTCCTGCCTTCTCCCCATGTCCCCTGACTCCGTTAGCCCTGAGAGCTAAATCTAACTCTCTCTTGAAAACACGACGGGCCGAATGGCCCAACTCTGCTGCTATCATTCATGATCCTATGATCGTATGACTGGGCATGGATCTGCTCAGGGCAAAACAGATTTCACTGACTTAATTGAGATGTGCAATGGAGTCATCACTTTGATGTTGGACGTTTAGCACTCTCACGGCAGACAGTTGAAGACGCTCGATGAAGCAGCACAAGATTGAAGCTCGGCCGATTAATGTGGGCGTGGCAGTGTAGACGTGAAATTAACTGAGAGATAGAGTGAGCTGTCGTTTTACAAAGTCTGACATAAACTAATGATCCATGTTTGGGAATAATTGGGAAACTAGTTTCAGTGCAGACTATAGACACAAAAAGCTGGAGTTACTCAGCGGGACAGGCAGCATCCGAGATGGGATGGCGACCATCAGGCCCTGGGGATTTATCAGCCTTCAGTCCCATCAGTCTATCCAACACCATTTCCTGCCTAAGGTAGATTTCCTTCAGTTCCTCCACCACCCCAGATCCTCTGGCCACGACTATACCAGGAAGATTGTTTGTGTCCTCCTTAGTGCAGAGCGGTAAGTTATTCACACAGAGGGCGGTGGGTGTATGGCTAGATAGGGCTCTTAAAGATAGCGGAGTCAGGGGATATGGGGAGAAGGCAGGAACGGGGTACTGATTGGGGATGATCAGCCACGATCACATTGAATGACGGTGCTGGTTCGAAGGGCCGAATGGCCTACTCCGGCACCTATTGTCTATTGGGTCACCTGCCACGCCCCCAACCCGGGAGATCGTAGAGCACTGCAGTTCAGAAGAAGTCTGAAGAATGGTCTCGACCTGAAACATCACCTATCCATGTTCTCCACAGATGCTGCCTGACCCGCTGAGTTACTCCAGCACTCTGTGAAACGTCACCTATCCATGTTCTCCACAGATGCTGCCTGACCCGATGAGTTACTCCGACACTCTGTGAAACGTCACCTATCCATGTTCTCCACAGACGCTGCCTTATTTCTCTGAGTTACTCCAGCACTTTGCATCTTTCTTTGGTAAACCAGCATCTGCAGTTCCTTGTTTCTGTAATAAAGTTTCGGAGGTGAATTCCAGATTTTGGGATAGGTCGTCTAAACGCACAGAGTCTCTTGCCCAGAGCGGGGGAATCAGGAACCAGAGGGCATAGGTTTAAGGAGAGCTGGGGGAAAGATTTAATAGGAACCCGAGCGGCAACTTTTTTCCACAGAGGGTGGTGGGTGTATAGAACAAGCTGCAGGAGGAGGTAGTTGAGGCAGAGACTATCCCAAAGTTTAAGTAACATTTAGACAGGTACATGGATGGGTTATTATATAGAGGGATATGGGCCAAATGCAGGCAGGTGAGAATCGTGTAGGTGGGACATGTTGGGCAAGTTGGGCCGAAGGGCCTGTTTCGAAGCTGCATGACTTTATCTATCTTTGGAACAGCACAGCACAGGCAAAGGCCCTTCAGCCCACAATGTCTGTGCTGTACACAAAGCCAAGCACAACTAATCTCATGAAGCGGTGGGCAATTTATTGGTCAGAGCATTGGTTATCTGGCCTGGATAATTTAGTTCAGTCTAGTTTAGAGATACAACGCGGAAACAGGCCCTTCGGCCCACCGGGCCCGCGCCGACCAGCGATCCCCGCACACTAACACTATCCTACACCCACCAGGGACAATTAACCTACAAACCTGTACGTCTTTGGAGTGTGAGAGGAACCGAAGATCTCGGAGAAAACCTACGCAGCTCACGGGGAGAACGTGCAAACTCCGCACGGACAGCACTCGTGGTCGGGATGGAACCCGGGTCTCCGGCGCTGTGAGGCAGCGACTCTACCGCTGCGCCACCGTGCCGCCGAGGACACGGCCAAATCACGTCACCTTCCTTGAAGGCAGTCACAAAATTCCGGAGTAACTCAGCGGGACAGGCAGCATCTCTGGAGGGAAGGAACGGGCAGCGTTTTGGGGTCAAGACCCTCGGCCCCCCTCGATGTGGGACCTGGGTGACATCTCTCATTGCCCCTGCACCAGAAGCACATCGTTAGTGGTCCACACACACACATACACACGCCAGTGGACCTTAAACGAGCCGTCTCTGGCTGCACTGAGTGTAGAGTGTGATGGGAATGCTCACATCCTGACACCACCTTGTTTAACGATGATGTTTACACAGATGACCAGCCACCAGACGGTTCAGCTGCCTTGGCATCAAGACAGCAATCCCACCAATTGATTTGATGCTGCAATGTCACGAACAAATGTCGTGCTCCTCGATGAATCTTCCCTCCGTCGCCTGCCCTGTGCTTTGAATGCCTGATCCAACACAACTTCTCTCCAGCTTGACCCTCGGTAACAACCTCTTCCGATCCCCCCTCCCTCTTCACCTCCCCCCACCCCCCCACCCCAGACACGCGTCTGTCTGTTCAGTGTGCAGGAAGAAAGTTGATTCAATGAAGGATACAGCGTGGAATAGACAATAGACAATAGGTGCAGGAGTAGGCCATTCGGCCCTTCCAGCCAGCACCACCATTCAATGTGGTCGTGGCTGATCATCCACAATCAGTACCCCGTTCCTGCCTTCTCCACATTTCTCCTGACTCCGCTATCATTACGAATCCTATCTAGCTCCCTCTTGAAAGTATCCAGCGAACCGGCCTCCACCAAGGCAGTGAATTCCACGGACTCACCACTCTCTGTGTGAAAAGGTTTTTCCTCATCTCCGTTCTAAATGGCTTACCCCTTATTCTTAAACTGTGTGTGGCCCCCGGTTCTGGACTCCCCCAACATCGGGAAAATGTTTCCTGCCTCTAGAATGTCCAAACCCTTAATAATCTTATATGTTTCAATAAGATCCCCTCTCATCCTTATGAATTCCTGAGTGTACAAGCCCAGCCGCTCCATTCCCTCAGGCCCTTCGGCCCACCGGGTCAGTGCTGACCATCGATCACCAGTTCCGTGTTATCCCACTTTCTCATGCACGGCATCGCAGCGCCAGAGACCCGGGATCGATCCTGACAAGTTGGAACTGGTTATGTGTTAGAACTATAAACCTGTGCAAAACCATATGGAAAGGCACAAGTGTGGTAAGGAGGAACTGCAGATGCTGGTTTAAACCGAAGACAGACACAAAATTCTGGCGTAACTCAGCGGATAAGGCAGCATCTCTGGAGAGAAAGAATGGGTGACGTTTCGGATCTGAAGAAGAGTCTCGACCCAAAATATCACCCATTCCTTCTCTCCAGCGATGCCGACTGAACCGCTGAGTTACTCCAGCACTTTGTGTCTTTTTTTTTGCGAACCAGCATCTGCAGTTTTCTTTGTATCTCCTGAGGACCAGAATAAGGGGTAAGCTATTTAGAATGGAGACGAGGAAACACATTTTCTCACAGAGAGTGGTGAGTCTGTGGAATTCTCTGCCTCAGAGGGCGGTGGAGGCCAGTTCTCTGGATACTTTCAAGAGAGAGCTAGATAGGGCTCTTAAAGATAGCGGAGTCAGGGGATATAGGGAGAAGGCAGGAACGGGGTACTGATTGGGGATGATCAGCCATGATTAATTCCTCAGGACTTTCATATAAGGAAAGTCTGGATAGACTCGGCTTGTACTCGCTAGAATTTAGAAGATTGAGGGGGGATCTTATAGAAACATACAACATTCTATAGGGGTTGGACAGGCTGGATTGTAGGAAGATTGGTCCCGATGTTGGGGAGGTCCTAAACAAAGGGTCACTGTTTAAGGATAAGGGGGAATTCTTTTAGGAACGAGATGAGAAAAACATTTTTCACACAGAGAGTGGTGAATCTATGGAATTCTCTGCCACAGAAGGTAGTTGAGGCAAGTTCATTGGCTATATTTAAGAGGGAGTTAGATGCGGCCCTTATGGCTAAAGGGATCAGGGGGTATGGAGAGAAGGCAGGTACAGGATACTGAGTTGGATGATCAGCCATAGAAACATAGAAAAATAGGTGCGGGAGTAGGCCATTCGGCCCTTCGAGCATGCACCGCCATTCAATGGGATCATGGCTGATCATCCAACTCAGTATCCCGTACCTGCCTTCTCACCATACCCCCGATCCCTTTAGCCATGATCACATTGAATGGCGGTGCTGGCTCGAAGGGCCGAATGGCCTGCTCCTGCACCTATTGTCTATTGTCTATTGACCAGATGGAACAAATTTGAAACCCGTTCAGAATTTCAAAAGAATGCTTCTGTGGAGCAGTTTCTGGTGAGGTTTCTATTCTTAGTCAAGTACAGAGGGAACCACTGCGTATAGAGATTAGGCAGAGGTAATTTAATAATCTAGTTGGAGTAGCAATTATGACCACTTTATAAAATAGGCCGGAGAGGGTTTGTGGTGTACTTACAGTTTGTTCAACATTTGTGATTCACGACATACATCGCTGGAACTGTTGTCACCGCAGTTTCCCTCATTATTGTTCCCGTGTATAATATTTACAACATGACCCTGCCTGGGTCAAAAATCCTGTTATTAGTCAAATGGATTTTTTTTTGTGTGGGAATATTAGTTTCTGGCAAAGCTGTTCTGGAGGTGAAGGTAGACAAAAGTGCTGGAGAAACTCAGCGGGTGAGGCAGCGTCTATGGAGCGAAGGAATAGGTGACGTTTCGGGTCGAGACCCTTCTGGAAACTCAGCGGGTGAGGCAGCGTCTATGGAGCGAAGGAATAGGTGACGTTTCGGGTCCAGACCCTTCTGGAAACTCAGCGGGTGAGGCAGCATCTATGGAGCAAAGGAATAGGTGACGTTTCGGGTCACCTATTCGTTCGCCCCATAGATGCTGCCTCACCCGCTGAGTTTCTCCAGCATTTTTGTCTCCCTCCAAAGAGTGAGAATGATTTTATCTATGTCAACATTTGAAAACTCGTGGTTTTTTAAATGCTTAGTTCAGTTTGAAGGTAGACATAGTGGGACAGGCAGCATCTCTGGAGAGAAGGAATGGGCGACGTTTCGGGTCGAGACCCTTCTCTGAAAGCGCATTTACACGCGGGATGTCTTTTTTAGTTTATTACATGGAACAGGGCTACACAGTGGCGCAGCGGTAGAGTTGCTGCCTTAGGTTCGATCCCAACTGCGGGCGCTGTCTGTACGGAGTTTGCACGTTCTCCCCGTGGCCTGCGTGGCTTTTCTCCGAGATCTTCGGTTTCCTCACACACTCCAAAGGCGTACAGGTTTGTATGTTAATTGGCTTGGTATAAATGTACAAATTGTCCCCAGTGTGTGTAGGATGGTGTTAGTGTGCGGGGATTGCTGGTCAGTGCGGACTCGGTGGGCCGAAGGGCCTGTTTCCGGGCTGTACCTCTACCGCTTGGGTAGTTTACAGCTCAGCAGTATGGATATTGAATTTTCTAATTTTACTAAAACTCCCTCCCACCTTGCCCCCCCCCCCCCCCCCCAACCCTCCACCCCAGTCTCTTAACCAGTTCCGCAAATCACAATGATGCAATCATCTTGATATCATAGCGTCCATGGGGAACAGGGTGGTGGGTGTATGGAACGAGCTGCCAGAGGAGGTCGTTGAGGCAGTTTAAGAAACAATTAGACAGGTAAATGGATGGGACAGGTTTGGAGGGATATGAACCAAACGCAGGCTGGGGGACTAGTGTAGATGTGGCATGCTAGACGGTGTGGGCAAGTTGGGCCGAAGGGCCTGTCTCCATGCTGTGACTTTATTACTCTAATTAGACCATTCGGCCCATTGATACTACTCCGCCATTCAACCATGACTCCTCTACCGTTCTAATTGGCCTACTGGGGCCATCTGTCGGCAGCCCTGATTTGTCCTGGTCTTTCCCCCCTCCCCGCCTCCCCTTACTTTCAGTCTGAAGCAGTCTCAATGGGCTGAATGGCCTAATTCTGGCCCCATGCCTCAATTCAGTTCAGTTTAGTTTATCGTCAGGCGGCAGTGAAGAGCTTTTTGTCGTGCGCTAACCAGACAGCAGAAAGACAACACATGATGACAATCGATCCGTTTACAGTGTACAGATACACGATGAGGGAATAGCAGGTCATCTGTTGAATGGCCGCACGTCAGAGCTGATCATTAGCGGGGACTGTAAATGGGTGAAGATGTTTATGGGCAGAGGACTAGTAGAATCATAGAAACATAGAAACATAGAAAATAGGTGCAGGAGTAGGCCATTCGGCCCTTCGAGCTTGCACCGCCATTCAATGTGATCATGGCTGATCATCCAACTCAGTATCCCGTACCTGCCTTCTCTCCATACCCCCTGATCCCTTTAGCCACAAGTGCCACATCTAACGCCCTCTTAAATATAGCCAATGAACTGGCCTCAACTACCTTCTGTGGCAGAGAATTCCAGAGACTCACCACTCTCTGTGTAAAGAATGTTTTCCTCATCTCGGTCCTAAAGGAATTCCCCCTTATCCTTAGACTGTGACCCCTTGTTCTGGACTCCCCCAACATCGGGAACAATCTTCTTAAGAATTTTGTAAGTTTCTATAAGATCCCCCCTCAATCTTCTAAATTCCAGCAAGTACAAGCCGAATCATGTGAGATGAAGAAATCAGAAGGAAATGTCTAATGGGCCTGTCCCACTTACGTGACCTTTTCATCAACGTGTTGAAAATCCAGCGGTGACCAGAAAGACGCTACAACTCTTTGGACGACTGAGGAGACGACTCACGACCGTACAGGCGACATGTCGCGGGGTGAAGCCTGCATGGTGGTGAGTAGTCGCCCAAAGAGTCATGCCTTGTTCTGGTCGCCGCTGGGTTTTCAACATGTTGAACATTTCGGCTTCTGCAACAACCTATGACGGGTGCCGGCAGTCAAGAAAAAGTTGCGTAAGTGGGACAGGGCCACGAGGCAGACACACGGAATTGCAGGTGCTGGAATCTTGAGCCAGGACATCCCATTCCCTCCACAGACGCTGTGCCTGACCCGGCACGGTGGCGCAGCGGTAGAGTGCCAGAGACCCGGGTTCGATCCTGGCTACGGGTGCTGTCTGTACAGAGTTTGTACATTCTCCCCATGTGCCTGTGTTTGGCCCATATCCCTCCAAACCAATTTCCCTCCTGGGATAAATAACGTTCTATCGTGGCGTAACGTATCAATAGACAATAGGTGCAGGAGTAGGCCATTCGGCCTTTCGAGCCAGCACCACCATTCAATGTGATCATGGCTGACCATCCACAATCAGTACCCCGTTCCTGCCTTCTCCCCATATCCCCTGACTCCGCTATCTTTAAGAGCGGAATCAGGGGATATATATCGTAATGTTAAAGAAGGAACTGCAGATGCTGGAGAATCGAGGGTTACACAAAAAGCTGGAGAAACTCAGCGGGTGCAGCAGCATCTAAGGAGCGAAGGAGATGGGCGACGTTTCGGGTCGAGACCCATATCATATCCTAGCAAGAAGTTAGAGAAGTCAATGTTCACATATCCTATCTTTCCATAGATAGACACAAAGTGCTGGAGTTACTCAGCGGGCCAGGCAGCATCTCTGGAGAGAAGGAATGGGTGACATTTCAGCTCGAGACCCTTCTTCAGTCTGCCTGTCCCACTGAGTCACTCCAGCATTTTGTGTCCATCTTCGGTTTAAACCCGCACCTGCAGTTCCCTCCTGCACATTCTGCAAGCCGCTCTCCCTTTGCCCTTGAAGTGGACGTTTCCATCGCTGTGTAACAATTCTGCAGCTAACAGGATCGCAGCGGAGAGCTGCCAACACCAGGCTTGTGAGAGAGCAGGTGAGTGAGTGTGCATCAGTAACTGTGTCCAGAGTGGGAACTCCACTCATCTTTCCCATTCTTGACAGACCAAAACTGGCACTGGAACAAAACTCATCAACAAAAAGAGTTGATTTCAGACTTGGGACCACTAGATGCAGCGTGGCATATGGTGCCGGCATGCAGAGGTCAGTGCGGACTCTTGCTGCTGTGGAGGTGTATAGAGTTGTACAGTTATAAAGTTATAGTTATAAGGGTGGCGCAGCGGTAGAGTTGCTGCCTTGCAGCGCTTGCAGCACCAGAGACACGGGTTCGACCCCTCCCCCCTCCCCCACCCCTACAGGCTGTGTTTCAAGAAGGGAGCCCACCTGACCGTCACCTATCCGATAATTCGCACCCTTAGTAATTGGCACCATTTGAAAAATCACTTCTTTTTGGAGAGAAGGAATGGGCGACGTTTCGGGCCGAGACCCGAAGGGTCTCGAGCCGAAACGTCACCCATTCCTTCCCTTCACAGATGCTGCCTGACCTGCTGAGTTACTCCAGCACTCTGTGAAACGTCACCTATCCATGTTCTCCACAGATGCTGCCTGACCCGCTGAGTTACTCCAGCACTCTGTGAAACGTCACCTATCCATGTTCTCCACAGATGCTGCCTGACCCGCTGAGTTACTCCAGCACTCTGTGAAACGTCACCTATCCATGTTCTCCACAGATGCTGCCTGACCCGCTGAGTTACTCCAGCACTCTGTGAAACGTCACCTATCCATGTTCTCCACAGATGCTGCCTGACCCGCTGAGTTACTCCAGCACTCTGTGAAACGTCACCTATCCATGTTCTCCACAGATGCTGCCTGACCCGCTGAGTTACTCCAGCACTCTGTGAAACGTCACCTATCCATGTTCTCCACAGATGCTGCCTGACCCGCTGAGTTACTCCAGCACTCTGTGAAACGTCACCTATCCATGTTCTCCACAGATGCTGCCTGACCCGCTGAGTTACTCCAGCACTCTGTGAAACGTCACCTATCCATGTTCTCCACAGATGCTGCCTGACCCGCTGAGTTACTCCAGCAATTTGTGCTTTTCTTTGCAAAACAGCATCTGCAGTTTCTTGTGACTCCACCCCAAGTCCCATTCTCAAACAAGAGCGGTGTAGTGGTGCAGCGGGTAGAACTGATGCCCTGCAGAGCCAGAGCCCCAGCTTCGATCCTGACCATCTGCGGTAGTTTGTGTGGAGTTTGCACGTTCTCCCTGGGACCGTGTGGGTTTCCTCCGGCAGCTCTGGTTTCCTTTTACATCCCATAGATGGGTGGCTTCATAAGCTTATGTTAATATGTCATATGAGCAGAATTAGGCCATTCGGCCCATCGAGTCTACTCCGCCATTCAATCATGGCTGATCTATCTTTCCCTCTCAACCCCATTCGCCTGCTTTCTCCCCATAACTCTTGACACTCTTATTAACCAAGAATCAAGTATGTATGGGGATTGTAGGTTGATTGCCCTCTATAAAAGTGTAGGATAAGAACATTGGCTAACATAGATCTAATGTGAAGATAGACACAAAATGCTGGAGTAACTCAGCGGGACAGGCAGCGTCTCTGGAGAGAAGGAATGAGCGATGTTTCGGGTCGAGACCCTTCTTCAGTCTGAGGATCTTATTGAAACATATAAGATTATTAAATGTTTGGACACGCTAGAGGCAAGAAACATGTTCCCGATGTTGGGGGAGGCCAGAACCAGGGGCCGCAGTTTAAGCATAAGGGGTAAGCCATTTAGAACGGAGACGCGGAAACACTTTTTCACACAGAGAGTTGTGAGTCTGTGGAATTCTCTGCCTCAGAGGGCTGTGGGGGCCGGTGCTCTGGATACTTTCAAGAGAGAGCTAGAGAGGGCTCTTAAAGATAGCGGAGTCAGGGGATATGGGGAGAAGGCAGGAACGGGATACTGATTGTGGATGATCAGCCATGATCACATTGAATGGCGGTGCTGGCTGGAAGGGCCGAATGGCCTCTACTCCTGCACCTATTGTCTGTTGTCTATTCTTCAGACTGGTTTGGGTGCTCATGTGATGTTGTCCGGATGAAGGCAGGAGTAGGACCACCAGCTGCTGCAGAATGGGCGCTGGCCCTGTTTGTACCTCTGTCTGCTCACTGGGATTATTTCAATCAGGCTGAGCAATAAATGTAGCCTCTTCTGTCGTTAACTCATAATTTATGTTGTCTTTCATGCTCGTTAGATGCTGATTAATCTGAGACAAAGCATGCACAGTTATTTGACATCTGTCTACTCAAGAGCAATTTACTTCATGTCCTTGCCCTGGCATTTAAACATTGATCACCAATGCACAATTCCTTTGGTTATTTTGTCTCCTTTCTTTCTGCTATTTACTGGACTTTAATAGCCTCTAAATTGGTTCTCCATTCTCCAGCAAAGTGCATTAGGCCCGCAAGTCACCCAGGTTAATAACACAGATGATAGTGCGGACTGAATTGGCTGCGATGATAGCTGTGTGTTTGGACAGCCCACTTGATTGCTGCGTTCCCCGTCATGGTGTTCCCTGTTCTCCTGCAGTAGTCATAGAATCCTAGAGCCATGGTGCATGGAAACAGGCCCTTCGGCCCAACCTGTCTATGCTGATCAAGATGCCCCATCTAAACTAGTCGCATGTCCATGTGGGAGAAGGAATGGGTAACGGTCCGGTCTGAAGGAGGCTCTCACCGTTTGACCTGTTTTTACAAAATGTTAAATGGTCAGCTAGACATAGATCACAAGACCCACACCAACCCCAAACCAATTAGGAGCAGACGAGGGCATTCGATCCAATTTGTGGTCCCAGCCTCAACGACAGATGTGTACAGCAATTCGTTCTTTCCACGCACTATTAAAGCATGGAATAATCTCCACCAAGCCACGGTTGCCCAGCCAAATGCAACTACATTTAAAGTGGCACTTTCTTCCCAATAACCCTCTCTGGCTAAACCCCTCCCTTCACCACCTCCAGTTTAAATTCCAGTTGGAATATTTTGGAGGACCAAGTTACCAAGAACCAAGACCCGAAACGTCACCCATTCCTTCTCTCCAGAGATGCTGTCTGTCCCACTGAGTTACTCCAGCTTTTTGTATCTCTATGTGTGTGTATATATACTATACAAACAAGGTAGTCTGTGAATGATACAATATATGCTCAACCATTGATGTGTATGGGCTTTCAGACAGGCACATGGAAATGCAGGGAATGGAGGGATATGGAGGGATTAGTTCAACGTGGCACAGACATTGTGGGCCGAAGGGCCTGTTCCTGTGTTCTGCTGCTCTGCCTTCCATTTACATTGACGCATCATCCAGCACAAGCTATAATTTCCTCGGTATTGACGTCGATCAGCAGAAATAAATAGATGCTGGAGATGAGTTCTTGTAGTTGACATTCCCGTCACAAGGCTAAACATTCAGTGATGTACGACAGGATGTTAAAGCTACAATTTCCAGGAGAACTCATCTGTATTTGCACCAAAAGCCTCCTGGCCAATTTGATATGACTACTCCTGATACCATCTAAACCGTGGAGGCAAATCTGTGTTTGCGACTGTCACGTTCGACATGCTTTTACATATTAGACAAACTAATGTGAATGGAGGGAGGACTGATAATATCAATGAAAGCATAGCGATTGACTTCAGAGAGCTGTGATATCAGGTTGTGAAGTGTGTCAACAAGTTCTTTATGTGTTAAGAAAACACACAGTTCCAACACTGAATCATTCTGCTGCCGGATTTCAGTGCTATTTAGTTTGAACTCCAGGGACATCTATTTCCAAAGCTCAGTTTTGAATAATTGGGTACTTTCTTGATCTCATATTTTCTTCCGTGATGGAGAGGGAGGCAATCCAGCACGTAGAGGCTACGCTGCACCTCGAAACATCTCAGTTCAGTTTAGTTTATTGTCACGTGTACCGAGGTACGGTGGAAAGGTTTTTGCTGCCTGCTCACCAGTTAGCGGCAAGACAATAGACAATAGACAATAGGTGCAGGAGTAGGCCACTCGGCCCTTCGAGCCAGCGCCGCCATTCAATGTGATCATATCTGATCATCCACAATCAGTACCCCGTTCCTGCTTTCTCCCCATATCCCCTGACTCCGCTATCTTTAAGAGCCCTATCGAGATGAGAAATAAAATACAATGTCGAAACAAGGATCGCCAATGCTTTGGGACGCCTCTTCAGACCGTCTTGGGGTCGCCGATCGTCAAGCAGGTCGGCGCGGCAGTCGAAGAGACGTCGGCCGGGGTCGGCAGTCAAGGACGGGTCACGTGGGAGCCGGAGGAGAACGTGCCAACAGGAACAAAGGAGTCTGGCGTGGGGGAACTGTCGTGAGGAGGGGGGAGGGACCTGGAGGGATAGGGAGGGGAGAGGGGGAGGGGGAGGGTTGGGGAGGGTACAAAGGAGGCCCTGGCATGGGGGAACTGTCGTGAGGAGGGGGGAGGGGGAGGAACAGAGGGGTACCTGGGGCAGATACTTTGAAACTTTGTCAGTGCCCTTTATGTAGCGGCTATTTGTATACCGTGGCAAGGTGAGCAAGCAAAGAATCTCACTGTGAATCATTACATGTTACAATAAAGTATTCATTCACACTCATCTGCTCCTTCCCCACCCCCCCACTTTGAACCTATTTCCTGTCGTACCCCACTTGACCACCACAATTCTCTTTCTGCAACCTACACTAAGTACAACTTACCTGCCGACAAGGTAACGCATTGTGATTGCCCCCAGCGTGTGTACGGGGTGATCGCTGGTCGGCGCTGTGGACTTGTTGTGTTATTGATGATTAGATTAATCTGAATTCACAGACGCAAGGAACGGCAGGGATGGGTATGTGGCCATAGAGATGCAGCGTGGAAACAGGCCCTTCGGCCCACCAAGCCCATGCCAACCATCAACTATTTCTACGCTATCCCACTTTCTCATCCCTACGCACTCGGGGAACATTCACAGAGGGCCGATCAACCTACAAATCCGCGCGTCTTTGATGATGTGGGAGGGAACCGGAGCACCGGGAGGAAACCCACGCGGTCACAGGGAGAACGTGCAAATCCACACACACACACACACACAGACAGCACCCGTGGTCAGGATCGAACCTGGGCCCCTGGCGTTGTGAGGCAGCGGCTCGACCCACCGCACCACCGTGCCGTGAAGAGATGTTGCCAGTCGCCCCTGTTTATTCCATGAATCAGTCGCCTCTCTTTATTTAAGCTTGGGGTGAAGTCGAGACGTTCCTCTCCTTTTCTGCCACGTTTTGCACAGTGTTCTGCATCTCTCTTTGTTCTCTGCCGTCCAATCTTTCACTTTCAGCTTCTGGCATTACGATGAGTAACAGGCAGCCTATCCGTGTCTTATTATTTTGTTTCTCTATCAGGTTTTCTCCCGGCTATTAGACTCTCATTGGTCCCCTGGGGCTCCACACCATCAAACCACTGGGGAAATGAGTTCTGTCTGGCTCGTCCACCTGACCCACAGCATAGGGCTATTTTGAGCATATTTCTGGTGCTAAAGCCCAGATCACTTTGGTAATCACGCATCCAGCAGCGATCCGAAGCTGATATCTGAATTGCTTCGTAAATGATCAGCAGAGAAGGTTGTTGGCTGCAACCTCCCCCCCACCCCCACCCCCCCTCTCCCCGAGGTACAGTGAAAAGCTTTTTTGTTGCGTGCTAACCAGTCAGCGGAAAGACAATACATGATTTCAATCGAGTCGTCCACAGTGTACAGATGCTTTTAGTGCAAGGTAAATCCAGTAAGGTCTGATTAAGGATAGTCTGAGGGTCACCAATGAGGCAGATAGTAGTTCAGGATCGCTCTCTGGTTAGACAATAGACAATAGACAATAGGTGCAGGAGGAGGCCATTCGGCCCTTCCAGCCAGCACCACCATTCAATGCGATCATGGCAGATCATCCCCAATCAGTACCCCGTTCCTGCCTTCTCCCCATATCCCCTGACTCCGCTAATTTTAAGAGTTATGGTTGTGGCAGGATGGTTAAATTGCCTGATAACAGCTGGGAAGAAACTGTCTCTGAATCTGGACCCAATGTGTTGACGTTGGTCGATGCCAACACATGAATTTATTCACTATTTATGACTATTTTTATACCTCTAACATGAAGCAGCTTATTTAAACATCGGAACATGGTGACTCTCCGCCTGCTGTTCGATTGCACTCATCTACGATGTGATCGGACTGGATCGCATGCTTCCCAGCTGTTATCAGGCAATGGAATCATTCTCTCACCAACTAGAGAGCGGCCCTGAGCTACTATCTACCTCACTGGAGACCCTCGGACTGTCTATAAATCGGACTTTATCTTGCACTAAGTGTTATTCCCTTCATTCTTTCATTCACTTTATCATGTATCTGCACACTGTGGGGGGCTCGATTGTAATCATATCTAGTCTTCTCGCGGGCTGGACAGTTCGCAACAAAAACGCTCTACTCCATAAGATAATGTTAAATGTGAAGCTAAGCTTACCTGCTTGCTACAGGTGTATCCTTTAGGGGAAATTCCTTTAGGACCGAGATGAGAAGGACTTTTTTCACACAGAGAGTGGTGGGTCTCTGGAACTCTCTGCCACAGAGGGCAGTTGAGGCCAGTTCATTGGCTATATTTAAGAGGGAGTTAGATGTGGCCCTTGTGGGTAAAGGGATCAGGGGGTATGGAGAGAAGGCAGGTACGGGATACTGAGTTGGATGATCAGCCATGATCATATTGAATGGCGGTGCAGGCTCGAAGGGCCAAATGGCCTACTCCTGCACCTATTTTCTATGTTTCTATGTATCACAAACCAAATGGACAGAAGGAAGATAAGTGGTAACATGATGCAAAAATAACCTGTCACCTCGGTAGACGTGACAATAGACTAAACTCAACTACATTTATTAATGGATAAAATCATTAATTTCGGGTTAGTTCAGCAGCATGTGAACCACAGACTAGCGTTTGGGTGAATTTGGCAGATTTAATTTGGGACCAGGGTTCACATGGAAGCTGTTGGTGGGGATGTTTGAAGATAGACACAAAACGCTGGAGTAACTCAGCGGGACAGGCAGCATCTCTGGAGAGAAGGAACGGGTGACGATTCGGGTCGAGACCCTTCTTCAGACTGGAGGTGGAGACGTTTCGACGGGAACACTCGTCTTTGGCCATTAGAAATATGGAAACATAGAAAATAGGTGCAGCAGTCGGCCATTCGGCCCATCGAGCCAGTACCACCATTCAATATGATCATGGCTGATCATCCAAAATCTAGTCAAGTCACATTTATTTCTATATCACATTAAAAAAACAACTCTCGTTGACCAAAGAGTTGCTTTCTCTCCGTATCCCTTGATTCCGTTAGCCCTAAGAGCTCTATCTAACATTCTCTTGAAAGCATCCAGAGAATTGGCCTCCACTACCTTCTGTGGCAGAGAATTTGTGGAATTATTAGAAGCAATGCATATTGCCAACAATATAACAGTTTTTCAAATACACATTTAACTTGTTTCAAAAATTATACAAATATTACAAAATGATTTATATAAGCTTCTGTTTTTTTTTAGAAAGTAAAAAGTGAAAGAATAGATCTATAATCAATGGAGATAGTGATTAAATAATAATGATTTTGATTATATAAGAAAAAAATTAATTAAAAAAATTAAAAATAAAGACTAATAAAAGAAAACAATTATTATATAATTAAAAAAATAAAAGAAGTCTACATCTTAACAATGAATGGAGCAATTTCACATAACAATATCTATAGAGACGTGTATACAAATCCCAGAATAGATCTTTTCATCTAATCCTACACCAGGGTACTTATTGAGTTACAATGCTGAGCTCAGCTACCCCTTCAAATAGTCAGTGAATGGAGACCATATTTGTTCAACAAGTTCGTATTTGTCCATTAGGACAAACCTGATTCTCTCCAAATGCAACGTCTCCGACAGTTCCACTCTCCACATTTTAATCACTGGATGGATTTAAGAGAGAGTTAGATAGAGCTCTAGGGGCTAGTGGAATCAAGGGATATGGAGAGAAGGCAGGCACGGGTTATTGATTGGGGAAGATCTGCCAGGATCACAATGAATGGTGGTGCTGGCTCGAAGGGCCGAATGGCCTCCTCCTGCACCTATTTTCTATGCTTCTAAGTTTCTAATTCCACAGATTCACAACTCTCTGGGTGAAAACGTGTTTTTCTCATCTCGGTCCATTACGGTGGAGACAGGAGTGTTGATTTTCACTAATCATGTAGGAAGCAACTGCAGATGCTGGTTTACACTGAAGATAGACACAAAAAGCCGGAGTAACTCAGCGGGGGCCAGGCAGCGTCTCTGGAGAGACGGAATGGGTTACGTTTCAGGTCGAGACGTCTGAAGGGTCTGAGGAAGGGTCTCGACCCGAATCGTCACCCATTCCTCCTCTCCAGAGACGCTGCCTGAACCCCGCTGAGTCACTCCGGCGTTTTGAGTCTATCTGTGATGTTGACTCTTGCACGAGGCACGAACTGCTGATGCTGGTTTCAGAATCAGAATCAGAATGCCTTTTATTGTCACTATACACATGTACAATGAGATTAAAAGCTGCTCCTACTCAGTGCAAAACAAAAGGGGGGGGGGGGATAAGGTGCACAGTTTCTGCGGAGCTATATACATATCTATAAAAAGACAATGGATAAATAGAATGGATAAATAGGATTCCTATATCCAGTATGGGTTATTGCACATATTGGAAATTACAGTTACAGTACAAATTACAGTAGTGGATAGATAGAAGTCCGGGGGTTAGGCTGTGAAACAAAGCAAAAAGACACAAACTGAAGGTGTAACAGGCCAATGTCACCTCACTAGAGTTCTCAATTCTGCAAATGCTGATGAAACTGCTGTCCAATAACTGTGAACTCAGCTGTTCTCTGTCGTCGGGTTCGGTGGAAGCGAGGTGATCGTTAAAGAAATAAACCAAATTGCCGGAGGAACTCAGCGGGTGCGGCAGCATCTATGGAGCGAAGGAAATAGGCGACGAAATAGGAAATAGGCAACGTTTCGGGCCGAAACCCGAAAGGGTTTCGGCCCGAAACGTTGCCTATTTCCATCGCTCCATAGATGCTGCCGCACCCGCTGAGTTTCTCCAGCATCTCAGTGGAACGTTGCCTATTTCCATCGCTCCATAGATGCTGCCGCACCCGCTGAGTTTCTCCAGCATCTCAGTGGAACGTTGCCTATTTCCATCGCTCCATAGATGCTGCCTCACCCGCTGAGTTTCTCCAGCATCTCAGTGCAACGTTGCCTATTTCCATCGCTCCATAGATGCTGCCGCACCCGCTGACTTTCTCCAGCAGTTTTGTCCACCTTCGATTTTCCAGCATCTGCAGTTCCTTCTTGAACATAGAAATAAACCCTGATAATTAGTTTCCAGAACGACCAACCTCTCAGGAGGAATCTAAAATTGGCATTTGGGCAATTTGTGAGGATATGTTACCAGGAATGTGCAGGGCACTGCTCCACGATTTTGCAGCTGAATTGGGCCGCCAGTTATTGTTTGCATGCT
This sequence comes from Raja brachyura, assembly GCA_963514005.1. Next base: position 3,231,349 of record OY740801.1, on the reverse strand, counting down.
GCAGAGTAAAGGGCCTGTCCCACCAGCATGCAACTCTATGCGATGAGCGCGACCTAACGTGGTTGCTTGAGCAGTTCGGCGTCGCGGGGCCGGTCCCACTTCAATCGCCGGAGCCGTGCGGAATTGTGCAGAGTTCGTCCCGACATCACGCGGGGCTCCGAAAAACTGACCATGTTCAAAACCGAAGGAAAGACTGGGTAGACTCGGCTTGTACTCGTTGGAATTTAGAAGATTGAGGGGGGATCTTATGGAGACTTACAAAATTCTTAAGGGGTTGGACAAGCTAGATGCTGGAAGATTGTTCCCGATGTTGGGGGAGTCCAGAACAAGGGGTCACAGTCTAAGGATAAGGGGGAATTCCTTTAGGACCGAGATGAGGAAAACATTCTTTACACAGAGAGTGGTGAGTCTCTGGAATTCTCTGCCACAGAAGGTAGTTGAGGCCAGTTCATTGGCTATATTTAAGAGGGCGTTAGATGTGGCAATTGTGGCTAAAGGGATCAGGGGGTATGGAGAGAAGGCAGGTACGGGATACTGAGTTGGATGATCAGCCATGATCACATTGAATGGCGGTGCAGGCTCGAAGGGCCGAATGGCCTACTCCTGCACCTATTTTTCTATGTTTCTATGTTTCTAAAAATTCAGCGCGGCAACGGTTTGTCGGCTCGCAGTCGCCTCGACGCATTACACACCGCCCCGACATCGTGCCTCCGTGACCGTCTATGTGTGTGGCTCTGTGGTTTGATTGCACTCATCGCGTGGAGTCGGATGCTGGTAGGACTGGCCCCTTAGAAACAGAGCAGGTCCCACACTCAAAATGTAAGGAACAAGGAACTGCAGCGCCAGGGACCCGGGTTCGATCCCGACGACGGATGCTGTCTGTACGGAGTTTGCATGTTCTCCCCGTGACCTGCGTGGGTTTTCTCCGAGATCATAGTTTTTCTCCCACACCCCAAAGACGTACAGGTTTGCAGGTTAATTGGCTTGGTATAAATGTAAAATTGTCCCTAGTGGGTGTCGGATAGTGTTAATGTGCGGGGATCGCTGGTCGGCGTGGACCCGGTGGGCCGAAGGGCCTGTTTCCACGCTGTTTCTCTAAAACTAAACTAAACTAAAGGAACTGCAGATGCTGGTTTACAAAAAAAAAAAGACACAAAGTGCTGGAGTAACTCAGCGGGTCGGGCAGGGTCTTTGGAGAGCATGGATGGGTGACCTTTTTGGGTCAGGGTTCTTCTTCAGTTCTTCTCACCGAAGAAGGTTTCCGACCCAAAACGTCACCTATCCATGTTCTCCACAGATGCTGCCTGACCCGCTGAGTTACTCCAGCACTCTGTGAAACGTCACCTATCCATGTTCTCCACAGATGCTGCCTGACCCGCTGAGTTACTCCAGCACTCTGTGAAACGTCACCTATCCATGTTCTCCACAGATGCTGCCTGACCCGCTGAGTTACTCCAGCACTCTGTGAAACGTCACCTATCCATGTTCTCCACAGATGCTGCCTGACCCGCTGAGTTACTCCAGCACTCTGTGAAACGTCACCTATCCATGTTCTCCACAGATGCTGCCTGACCCGCTGAGTTACTCCAGCACATGGCGTCTACCTTCAAAATGTTTTCTGCTGGGTCCCACCCCTTGTTCCCATGTGAACATTTGTCTTTAATAGCTGTGTAAGCATTGTATAAAAATAGTGCCCTGTCTGTAGTCAAAATGGTGCCAGTTCATCTAGCAATATTGTACAACGATATAGGAGCTTGTCTTGGCCTTATGTCCAGCACACATATGATGGGCCGAAGGGCCTCTTCCTGTGTTGTTCTAATTAACAATTAAGCAATGAGGCTCTCTGCCTCAGAGGACAGTGGAGGCGGGTTCTCTGGAAGCGCTTTCAAGAGAGAGCTAGATAGGGCTCTTAAAGATAGTGGAGTCAGGGGATATGGGGAGAAGGCAGGAACAGGGTACTGATTGGGGATGATCAGCCATGATCACATTGAATGGCGGTGCTGGCTGGAAGGGCCGAAGGGCTCGAAGGGCCGGACTACTCCTGCACCTGTTGTCTATTGTCCATTGTCTAATTCAATCACTTTTTTTTAGCCATCCCTCTCTTTGAGAATAGACAATAGGTGCAGGAGTAGGCCATTCGGCCCTTCGAGCCAGCACCGTCATTGATTTTGTGAACAATCATCTTCTAATTTAATAAAATTGAGGATAGTAAAAAAATTAAATGAGTAAATTATGAGGTGCAGGTACACTTTACCCTCTGCAAACAAAACACTGTTTAAAAAATAATCAGTGCGAGCTGCCAGTGAAATCTTTCCAAGCAGGCTTACTCTTTGGCTGTGATCTGCGATAATCTTTCTGGATGAAACCACCTTTTAGTTTCTGCCGTTTAGCACATCGGTGTGTGTTTACCTGTCTCGTGTCACCTGTTGTCGACACCTGACATCTCTTCACCGCTGAGTGTTTCGGCAATTTCACTTGACACCTGCAGACTAAAGGGCCTGTCCCACTTACAGATTTCTTTTCGCCGACTTGCCGGCACCCGTCCGTCATAGTCACAGCAGCCCGTTGGAAATTCGGGACAGGCCCGTTACTCTCAGTGTCTGAATGAACCAGCCCAGTAGAAGTTGGGGGGGGAAGTGCAGGAACATTATGGGACAACTTCTTCTATTTGATCTTATTTGATTGTGCACGCCGGGCTGATTGCGTTCGTCGAAACAGGGCGGACGGCGTGAAGGTTGCACTCTTCCCACCCCAGGAAGTTATGGGGAGAAGGCAGGGTCTTCTCACCAACCAGAGATGCTGTGTTAAAGATGGAACTGCAGATGCTGAAGAATTGAGGGTACGCAAAAGGCTGGAGAAACTCAGCGAGTGCAGCAGCATCTAAGGAGTGAAGGAGATAGGCGACGTTTCGGGTCGAGACCCTTCTTCAGACTCCTGAACTGTCTGAAGGTCTCGAACCGAAACGTCGCCTATCTCCTTCACTCCTTATATGCTGCTGCACCCGCTGAGTTTCTCCAGCCTTTTGTGAACCAGAGATGCTGCCTGTCCCGCTGAGTTACTCCAGCATTTTGTGTCTACCTTCACAAGAAGTGGGAAATTTGGATGTGCCCAAGGATTGTCGGATAAATTTACCGTTGGACCTCATGACAATAAAGCTCCATTGAACGTCACCTATCCACGTTCTCCACAGATGCTGCCTGACCCGCTGAGTTACTCCAGCACTCTGTGAAACGTCACCTATCCATGTTCTCCACAGATGCTGCCTGACCCGCTGAGTATTCCATTGAGTCACCTTTAGTTTAGTTTAGCGAGACAGCTTGGAAACAGGCCCTTCGGCCCACCGAGCCCGCACTGACCAGCGATCCCCACACACCAACACGCACTTGGGACAATTTGCAAATTTACTGAAGGGAATTAACCTGCAAACCTGCACGTCTTTGAAGTGTGGGAGGAATCCGGAGCACCCGGAGAAAACCCACGCAGGTCACGGTGAGAACGTGCAAACTCCGTACAGACAGCACCCGTAGTCAGGATCGAACCCGGGTCTCTGATGCTGTGCGGCAGCAACTCTACCGCTGCGCCACCGTGCGGCGCCTATTTTCTCATAAACCACTAACGTATCTGCCTTGACTGCCGAGGCAGGCACCCAACACTCTCTGTATGTATTTAAAAAACCTCGCCCCGCAAACCTCCTTGAATGAGGGATTCTCACAGGTTGCTGAGGACGTCAGATTGTTTTCAAGGTTTTGAGGACATCCTTGAAGTGCTCGCTCTGTCCTCAGAGAGCATTTGTTCAAGAAGGATCTTATAGAAACTTACAAAATTCTTAAGGGGTTGGACAGGCTAGATGCAGGAAGATTGTTCCCGATGTTGGGGGAGTCCAGAACAAGGGGTCACAGTCTAAGGATAAGGGGGAATTCCTTTAGGACCGAGATGAGGAAAACATTTTTCACACAGAGAATGTTGAGTCTCTGGAACTCTCTGCCACAGAAGTTAGTTGAGGCCAGTTCATTGGCTATATTTAAGAGGGAGTTAGATGTGGCCCTTGTGGCTAAAGGGATCAGGGGGTATGGAGAGAAGGCAGGTACGGGATACTGAGTTGGATGATCAGCCGTGATCACATTGAATGGCGGTGCTGGCTCGAAGGGCCGAATGGCCTACTCCTGCACCTATTTTCTATGTTGCTCTGTCTATGTTTCTAAGGAACTGCAGATGCTGGAAAATCGAAGGTGGACAAAAAGGCTGGATAAACTCAGCGGGTATGGCAGCATCTATGGAGCGAAGGAAATAGGCAACGTTTCGGGGCGAAACCCTTTCAGGTTTCAGCCCGAAACGTTGCCTATTTCCTATTTTGTTGCCTATTTCCTTCGCTCCATAGATCCTGCCGCACCCGCTGAGTTTCTCCAGCGTTTTTGTCCACCTCAGAGAGCATTTGCTTGAAGTGGAGTCCCTTCTCCAGTACTCGTGGATAAGGTAGTCCGCCTGGGCCTACTTCACCTCCCGGTTGCCAAACCCTTTAACTCCCGCTCCCATTCCCACACTGACCTTTCTGTCCTAGGCCTCCTCCATTGTCAGAGTGAGGCCAAACGCAAATTGGAGGAGCAGCATGTCTTATTTTGCTTGGGCAGCTCACACCCCTGCAGTACGCATATTGCTTTCTCGATCTTCAAGTAACCCTTGCATCTCCCCTCTCTCTCTGCATCCCTCCCCCACCCAAGTCGTACCAACTTCAAAGTCTTCATGTTGAGTCTCATTGTCTGCAACTCGTTTTCACCTAGCCCACAGCTAACAATGGCCTGTTTCCATTATCTTCTTTTTTTATGCATATCTTTCATTGATTTGCTCTGTATCTCTCTACATCACCGTCTATATCTCTCAGTAGACAATAGACAATAGATGCAGGAGTAGGCCATTTGGCCCTTCGAGCCAGCACCGCCATTCAATGTGATCACGGCTGATCATCCCCAATCAGTACCTCGTTCCTGCCTTCTCCCCATATCCCCTGACTCCGCTATCTTTAAGAGCCCTATCTATCTCTCTCTTGAAAGCATCCTGAGAACTGGCCTCCAAAGCCCTCTGAGGCAGAGACGTTTCTCTTTCCCCTGGCCCTCAGTCTGAAGAAGGGTCTTGGCCCGAAACGTCACCCATTCCTTTCCTCCAGAGATGCTGCCTGACCCGCTGAGTTACTCCAAAACCATCTTCGGTTTAATCCAGCACCTGCAGTTCCTTCCCACACACATGGGTGAGGTGAGTTGAGTGTGATTGGGAGTCTTGGAGTTTGGGGTTGGATGCTGACATTGGGTTTTTCTATCTGCCAGTAGATTTAGAGTATTTTTCCGGCCATTATTGAATAGTTCCAAGCATTAACATTAACAGATGTTGTTCATATTATAGTCTGTTCATTTCCATTTTGGGAAGACAAGAGATTGAATAAAAGATGCACAATGAATTAAATTAATTAAACCAAGGTTGTTAAAATGGAATTCAGCACTGCAGTAGGCTAATTTTATGATGTGCAAAACATCTTCGAGCTAATACGCGGAATACAAAATGAGCCAATCTTCAAGCAACTTTTAATTCATGAGAGATGCGAGGCTTTGAATAAAACAGAGGGCAATTTATTGACATTCCCCATTTTCAATCAAAATGACTTTATCATTCTGCAGCGGTTGTGAGCAGATGACGCAAGGAACTGCAGATGCTGGAACCTTGAGGAAAAACACACAAAGTGCTGGAGGAACTCAGCGGGCCAGGCAGCAACTGTGGAGGGAAAGGCCAAATGGCACTTCAGGTTGAGACTTCAAAGTCTTCAGAGTCCATTTTCTCCATAGATGCTGCCTGAACAACTGAGTTCCTCCTGCACTTTGTGTGGTGAAGGAAGGAACTGCAGATGCTGGTAGAAACCGAAGATAGACTGTAACTTGGGGGTACACGAAAGGCTGGAGAAACTCAGCGGGTGCAGCAGCATCTAAGGAGCGAAGGAGATAGGCGACGTTTTGGGTCGAGACCCTTCTTCAGTCTGGTCAGGGATCAGGGAAACGAGAGATATAGACGGTGATGTGGAGAGATAAAGAACAATGAATGAAAGATATGCAAAAAAGTATCGATGATAAAGGAAACAGGCCATTGTAAGCTGTTTGTAGTGTGAAAATGAGAAGCTAGTGCGACTTGGGTGGGGGAGAGATAGAGAGAGAGGGAATGCCAGGGCCCGAGGGCTGAGGGAGAGGTGGGAAGGGGAGGAGGCAGCAAGGGTTAACAGAATTGAGAAAATTCAATGTTCAAGCCCAGAGGATGCAGACTCCCCAAGCGGAATATGAGGTGCTGTTCCTCCAACTTGCGGTGTTGCTCACTCTGGCCGTGGAGGAGGCCCAGGACCGAGAGGTCGGATACGGAATGGGAGGGGGAGTTGAAGTGCTGAGCCACCGGGAGGTCGGGTTGGTTATTGCAGATCGAGCGGAGGTGTTCGGCGAAATGATCGCCAAGCCTCCGCTTGGTCTCACCGATATTGACTATAACTTGAAGTTTGGAGAAACCTTAGAGAAATCAATGTTCATACCTGGGCAGTAAGCTGCCCGAGCGAAATATAACATGGTGTTCCTCCACTCTGACAATGGTGGAGGCCCTGGACAGAGAGGTCAGTGTGGGAATGGGAAGGGGAATTAAAGTGTCCCGCAACTGGGAGATCAGGTAGGTTTGGGCGGACTGAGCGAAGGTGTTCAGCGAAACGATCGCCCAGTCTACGTTTGGTCTCGCCGATGCATAAGAGTCCACATCTTGAGCAACGGATACAGTAGATGAGGGTGGAGGAGGTGCAAGTGAATGTCTGCCTCACCTGAAAGGACTCGGGGTCCTTGGACAGAGTCGAGGGAGGAGGCTACACAAAAAGCTGGAGAAACTCAGCGGGTGCAGCAGCATCTAAGGAGCGAAGGAGATAGGCGACGTTTCGGGTCGAGACGGGAGGAGGTGTTGGGGCATGATCTGTACATCTTGTTTTTCATGAACATACAAAATGCAGTGCAATGCATATATTTACATAATAGTCTATCCAAACTCAAGTACAATAAGCAGAGCAAAGGGGAAGATACAGAGTGCAGGATATAGTTCTCAGTATTGTGGCGCATCATTTTTAGGATTTTTAGTTTTAATATTTTTTCAGTTTCAGAAACCCAGATTGCTAACAGGCCCTTCGGCCCACCCAGTCCATGCTGACCAGCGATCATCGCATACCAGTACATTTTACACTTGGCCAAATAACCTACAAACCTGCACGTCTTTGGGATGTGGGGTGAAACTGGAGCACCAGGAGAAAGCCCAGGTGGTCACAAGGAGAATGTGCAAACTCCACATAGACAGCACCCAGAGTAAGGATCGAACCCGGGACTTCTGCCGGATGGGGGGGCAGAAGTCCTTGACCCCACTTCTGTAGTTAAATTCTAATATTGCAAACATTTTTTTTTTTTTTTAAATGTTATTTATTTGAGGTAAATGCATCAATGTACACATATATACTGTTACAGTCATTGTACCCCATAATTTTATGGCTTTTATAGAAAAAGAATAGAGAGAAAGAGAGTGAAATGTGAAAAGAGTTGTGATAGTGAAAGAGCGTGTCAGAGGGGAGAAGAAACGCTTGGTCAAAGAATTAGAAAAGGGGGTTAAAGGTAGATCCTAAAAAAAGAACAGGAAAATGAAAAAAAAAAGAAAAAAAAGCCAGTTATTATGTAATATATATTTCACGCAAAAGGACTCCACCAACTGGATAGTTTTTCACCCCCCCTACCAAGGCCGAGGTACTCCTGCACCCTATCTTTGTAGTAATTCTATAAATGCAGACCACGTCTCATTGTCCTTCCAGGCGGAGTCTCATATCTTCCAGATGTAGTGTTTCAAACATAGTTGAAATCAAGGGTTACACAAAAAGCTGGAGAAACTCAGCGGGTGCAGCAGCATCTACGGAGCGAAGGAGATCCAACGTTTCGGGTCGAGACCCTTCTTCAGACTGGTTGAAATCCACATATTTAATGTTGGTATAGGAGCATTTTTCCCAAAATTCTAAGATTAGTTTTTTTCCTATTATTAAGCCGTAATCAAATAAATTCTTTTGATACACATTGAATTCCGAACTACCTTCTGTCATTCCGAAAATAATCCATTCTGGCTTTGGTGGCATTTTTATTTTAAACAGTTTTGTGAACATTTCAAAGGTTTCAATCCAAAACCTTTGAATTTTTGTACAACAGATGAATGAGTGCGCTATAGTAGCTTCTTGACACTGGCATTTATCACAAATTGATGAAACGTTAGGGAAACATTTATTGAATTTAGTTTTTGAGTAGTATAAACTGTGTATTATTTTAAATTGTATTAAAGTGTGTCTTACGTTAATTGAGCATTTGTGCACATTTAATAAGTACTCTTTCACCTTTCATTGGAAATTTTAATGCTTAGTTCGTTTTCCCCTTCACCTCTAATACCTTCCGTTGTTGGTATTACTGCATTTAGTATAATATTATATATATGTGAAATTAAATTTGCTGTTTCCGCCTTTGTATTCATTACTTCATCTAGTAAGTCTAATGGCATTTTGTGAAATTCATGTGCATGTTTTTTCAAATAATCACATATTTGGAAATATTTAAAATACTGATTGTTACCCAGATTGTATTTTAGTTGTAATTGTTCAAATGATAATAATTTTCCCATATCATACAGATCTCCCAAAGTTTTAATTCCTGCTCTTTCCCATTGTATAAATGCTTTGTCTATAATTGAGGGTTATTGCAAACATTTCTAACGCATTGAAAGCTCATCAAAGTAATAGGCGCTCAGGCGTTAAGTCAAGGTGATTGAGAATGGTCTTACAAGTTGGAGATGTGATGGTAAATTACACAGTTAATGGGATTGAACAATGAACATATTTATATTGTTTAAAATACCACCTCAGCAACATTTTACAGTCAGTCAGTTAATGAACTGTTGGCACTTTAGCATCGCACAAATAGACCGTGCACTGTTTATCTCCCCAGCTAAGATAATGCTGGGAAGGTTGCGGAACAGTGGCGTAACGGTAGAGTTGCTGCCTTACATCGCTTGCAGCGCCGGAGACCCGGGTTCGATCCCGACTACGGGTGCTGTCTGTACGGAGTTTGCACGTTCTCCGCTTTCTCAAAGATTTTCGGTATCCTCCCACACTCCAAAGACGCTCAGGTTTGTAGGTTAATTGGCTTGGTATAAATTGTCCCTAGTGTGTGTAGGGTGGAGTGATGTACGGGGATCGCTGGTTGGCGCAGACTCGGTGAGCCGAAGGGCCTGTTTCCGCGCTGTTTCGGCCCAGCAAGGCTTCTCTGCCATTCAATCATGGCTGATCTATCTCTCCCTCTCAACCCCATTCTCCTGCCTTCTCCCCATAACCCTGACACCTGTACTAATCAAGAATCTATCTATCTCTGCTGTAAAAATAAAATCCACTGACTTGGCCTCCACAGCCGTCTGTGGCAAAGGATTCCACAGATTCACCACCCTCTGACTAAAGAAACCTCTCCTCATCTCCTTCCTAAAAGATCAACCTTTAATTCTGAGGCTGTGACCTCTAGTTCTAGACTCTCCCACTAGTGGAAACATCCTCTCCACATCCACTCTATCCAAGCCTTTCACTGTACTTGTGATGTAACATAATGTACTTCCATCAGGTCAAACGTCAAAACGTCAAACAAACTTTATTGTCATTTAGAAATACATTGATATATGCAATTCCAAATGAAATTCCGTTGCATTTGGCTCCCTGTGCAACACGATAATTAACAGAAGGATAAACATGGATAAAAGGATAAAAGGATAAATAGACAATAGTGGCAGCCCATTACATGGCATTCAGGAGTCTGATGGCTCGTGGGAAGAAGCTGTTGCAGAACCTTGATGTTCTGCTCCTTATGCTGCGATATCTTTTTCCCGAGGGCAGCAGAGTGAACAGTCCGTGATGGAGATGTGTGGGGTCTTTTATAATACTGCTGGCCTTAGACACGCAACGTTTGGTCGCAATATCCCCGATTGAGGGGAGAGAGGTCCCGATGATTTTTTCCGCTGTCCTCACCACTCTCTGCACGGACTTCCAGTCAGAGGCTTTACAGTCCCCAAACCAGACAGAGATACAGCTGGTCAAAATACTCTCTATGGTGCCCCTGTAGAAAGTGGTGAGGATGGGATGGGGGAGATGAGCTCTTCTCATCCGGCGCAGAAAGTGCAACCGCTGCTGCGCTCTCTTAACTGTTAATGAGATGTTATTTGACCAGGTCAGACTGTTAGTGATCGGCACGCCCAGGAACTTAGTGCTACTGACCACCTCCACAAGGTCTCACCGCAACCTCCAGAATTATGGAAAAAACAACCCAAACTTGTCCAATTTCTCCTTGTAGCTCATGCACTGTGATCCAGGATCATTCTGGTGAACCTCTGTACCCTTTCCAACGCCCCATCCATCCTGTAATGGGGGCGACCAGAACTGCACGCAATACTCCAGATGCGGCCTGACCCAGGTTCTGTAGATCTTCCCAGCACTGCAGAGCATCAGTATAATGGACATTAATTTTTAAAATTAAAGGTCAGTATATGGCGAGGAAAAAAAAGTGTCATCAATGTTATTGAATAAAATCTTGCTCTGATGAAGGCGAGATCGTATTAAAAGTAAAATAAAGTTAATTGCTTCCATATGATCTATTTTTTGCACAAATCATTGGGCCTTTAATGATAAAAAATATAGCAGGCAATTATATATAATTCAATTTCAGTCGTTTAACAGGATGAGTTCGGTTTGTTTTTTCAATGTCGTGCGAAGCAGAATATTCATCAAAAACTCTGTGTCGTATGGGACGCGTTGACTGTAATGGGTTCACCTTATCAGAGGTGAGATGATTCTGTCAGTGTGAATCGCTCTGGTGGAGTTTTACACAAACACGCTCCTAACAATGGCTCTGCTTTAAAACACCCAGGCATGTTCGGAGGCAATTAAAATCCTGTCGGTAATATTGTGGAATTAAGAAAGGGAAATCATTTGAATATTTGTTGCCTGGAAACAAGTTTGGTGTTGAGTATCTGAGCCTTGAACCGAAATTTCATCTCAAAAAACAGACCAATTATGCTATTTTTATTATCTCTGAATGAACAGACTGAATTATAAAACCCCCCGTGCCGTTAGAGTTTGGTGACATGTAAAATGCCCGAACAATTGATCCTGTGGTATTTTGTTTTAATCAGACAATGCGATGTAAAATTGATGCTACCTTGAGTAAATTGTACCATCCATTACTGGAAGTTCATTAAGTTCTAGGAGCAGAATTAGGCCATTTGGCCCATCAAGTCTACTCCACCATTCAATCTTCTTGGTTCTTGCTTCTTGGTTACTTGGTCCTCCAAAATATTCCAACTGGAATTTAAACTGGAGGTGGAGAAGGGAGGGGTTTAGCCAGAGAGGGTTATTGGGAAGAAAGTGCCACTTTAAATGTAGTTGCATCTGGCTGGGCAACCGTGGCTTGGTGGAGATTATTCCGTGCTTTAATAGTGCGTGGAAAGAACGAATTGCTGTACACATCTGTCTTTGAGGCTGGGACCACAAATTGGATCAAATGCCCTCGTCTGCTCCTAATTGGTTTGGGGTTGGTGTAGGTCTTGTGATCTATGTCTAGCTGACCATTTAACATTTTGTGAAAACAGGTCAAACGGTGAGCTTCACGTCTGTCTTGGAGAGGGTTCCACCCTGCCCAGAGAATTCAGAAGTTTGGCGACACTCGCTTCTCTCTCGTAGGTGTTATTAACAAATCGAGCGGCCTGTCTTTGGACACGTTCGATGGATGAAATGTTTTTATCTGTGTATGGGTCCCAAGCTGCAACAGCGTAGTCCAGATGAGGTCCAACGAGGGTGAAATACAGCTTCTCCTTGACAGAAGCTGAACAATGATGGAAGTTGCGCCTCAGGAAGTTTAGGACACCTGTTGCTTTCACTGTTACATGATGAGTCTGAGCATTCCAACGTAGATCATTCTGCAATTTGATGCCAAGATACTTAGTTTGTTTGGATTCTTCAAGGGTGACACCAAGTATGTTGTAAGATGTGACGCCTGGATTCCTCTTTCTGGTGACACGCATGGTTTCATGGCTGATCTATCTCTCCCTCCTAACCCCATTCTCCTGCCTTCTCCCCATAACCCCTGACACCCGTACTAATCAAGAATCTATCATTGAATCTCATTGAGTACGTATCAAATAGTGAAAGGCCTGGATAGAGTGGGTGTGGAGAGGATGTTTCCACTAGTGGGAGAGTCTAGGACTAGAGGTCATAGCCTCAGAATAAAAGGGTGTTCCTTTAGGAAGGAGATGAGGAGTAATTTCTTTAGAGAGAGGGTGGTGAATCTGTGGAATTCTTTGCCACGGAAGGCTATGGAGGCCAAGTCAGTGGAAATGTTTAAGGCAGAGATAGATAGATCCTTGATCAGTACGGGTATCTGGGGTTATGGGGAGAAGGCAGGAGAATGGGGTTAGGAGGGAGAGATAGATCAGCCATGATTGAATGGCGGAGTAGACTTGATGGGCCGAATGGCCTAATTCTGCTCCTATCACTTATGCACTTATGAACTTATGGCTGATAGATTTCCAGGGGCCAAACTCTGGCCTTGGACCAGACACTGGTCAACCAAGCGACAGTGGGCTGTCGACTTTTTATCCTCAACAGAAAACGAATATCACATTAAGCTTCAAAGCAATAAAAAAAAGACCAACATTGCATTTAAATAGTGGATTTATGCACTTAATGTCCCTCGAGTGATTTATTTCTAAGGTGTTGTCAATTTTATAACGTAAATTAACAGTGCAGCTAATTCACAAGGAACAAATAACAAATTAGTAGTTGATAGATTCTGGTGGAGTCCATTACAGGAAGCTGGTGAACTTCAATGCTTTGCTCAAAGCCCGTCATGAGATATTTCAGTCAAGTCAAACAAACTTTATTGTCATTTAGAAATACATCGATATATGCAATTCCAAACGAAATTCCGTTGCATTTGGCTCCCCGTGCAACACGATAATTAACAGAAGGATAAACATGGATACAATGGATTAAAAGGATAAAAGGATAAATAGACACTAGTGGCAGCCCATTACATGGCATTCAGGAGTCTGATGGCTCGTGGGAAGAAGCTGTTGCAGAACCTTCATGTTCTGCTCCTTATGCTACAATATCTTTTTCCCGAGGGCAGCAGAGTGAACAGTCCGTGATGGAGATGTGTGGGGTCTTTTATAATACTGCTGGCCTTAGACACGCAACGTTTGGTCGCAATATCCCCGATTGAGGGGAGAGAGGTCCCGATGATTTTTTCCACTGTCCTCACCACTCTCTGCACGGACTTCCAGTTGCAGGCCTTTGGGACATTTTACAGGCATTCAGCTGCCTCTCTTCTCTGTACATCAAGATGGGCGGCAAGGTGGCGCAGCGGTAGAGTCGCTGTTCACAGCGCCAGGGACCCGGGCTCGATCCTGACGACGGGTGCTGCCTGTACGGAGTTTGCACGTTCTCCCCGTGATCGGCGTGGGTTTTCTCCGGGTGCTCCTGTTTCCTCCCACACTCCAAAGACGTACAGGTCTGTAGGTTAATTGGCTTTGGTAAAGATGTACATTGCCCCGAGTGTGTGTGGGGTAGGTGTTAGTGTGCGGGGATCGCTGGTCGGCGCGGACTCGGTGGGCCAAAGGGCCTGTTTCTGCACTGCATTTCTAAAAAACTACAAAACTAAAAAACGAAAAATGAGGTAAAACTGGAAAAAATGAAAATATATTGAGATGGAAACAGGAAAGGTTTCAGTTTTATGATATTTATAATGCAGCACTCATCCAGTTTCTCTCCACAGACGCTAAGTACCTGCAGCATCTTCTGTTTTATTTTAGGTCGGAGATGAGTTTGAGGTTGTTTAGTTTATTGCCACGTGTACCGAGGTACAGTGAAAAGCTTTTGTTGCTCGCTAACCAGTCAGCGGAAAGACACTACATGATTATAATCGAGCCGTCCACAGTGTACAGATACATGATAAGGGAATAACGTTTAGTGCAAGGTAAAGTCAGATCAAAGATAGTCCGAGGGTTAGCAATGAGGTAAATAGTAGTTCAACACTGCTCTCTGGTTGTGGTGGGATGGTTCAGTTGCCTGATAACAGCCGGGAAGAAACTGTCCCTGAATCTGGAGGTGTGCGTTCGTTTTCACACTTCTGTACCTCTTGCCCCATGGGAGAGGGGAGAAGAGGGAGTGGCCGGGGTGTGACTGGTCCTTGATGATGCTGCTGGCCTTGCCGAGGCAGCGTGAGATGTAGATGGAGTCAATGGAAGGGAGGTTGGAATGTGTGTGTGATGGTCTGGGCTGCGTCCACAATTCTCTGCAATTTCTTGTGGTCTTGAATGGAGCTGTTCCTCAATACTATCTGACTACCTGAGTAGACAAAAGTGCTGGAGAAACTCAGCGGGTGCGGCAGCATCTATGGAGCGAAGGAATGGATGATGTTTCGGGAAACTCAGCGGGTGAGGCAGCATCTACGGAGCGAAGGAATAGGTGACGTTTCGGGTCGAGACCCTTCCGAGTCTCAACCCGAAACGTCGCCTATTCCTTCGCTCCATAGATGCTGCCTCACCCGCTGAGTTTCTCCAGCATTTTTGTCTACCTTCGATTTTCCAGCATCTGCAGTTCCTTCTGGAACAACTGACTACCTGAGTACATGTTTGCTAGTGTTGACGTTGGTGTGTGTCCATTTTAATCTCCATGGAAAACAATGAAAATCAACAACAAACTGCACATGTTTGCATATCAGCAGTTACACAAAAGGCTGGGGAAACTCAGCGGGTGCAGCAGCACCTAAGGAGCGAAGGAGATAGGCGACGTTACGGGTTGAGACCCTTCTTCAGATATTTGCATATCGGCATACTTGGATCTCAAATTAAATTGCTAGCATGGTTAATATCAATTCATTACATTAGCCATCATGGGGTGTTGGGGAGAAGGCAGGAGAATGGGGTTGGGAGGGAGAGATAGATCAGCCACGATTGAATGGCGGAGTAGACTCGATGGGCCGAATGGCCTAATTCTGCTCCTCTTCACATATGACCTTATGAAGCTCAAACTGAATGGGAAAGGGATGTCCTTTAAAAAAATCGAAGGACAAATTTATGATGAGCTGCAAAGAAATCTGTCTCACGAATAGGGGGAACAGAAGACTTGAAGGCACTGGGCTTGAGATGATAATAAAAGAAACAGGATACTGTTCTGATAGGGATTGATGTAGGGATCGATGAATCATTTGACCTTCCCCATTTTTAACCTATTTTCGGGACTAACTTCTCTTAAAAGCACTGATTAGTTTGATGGCGGTTGGCGATATTTCTGCCTTTTATTCAGTTGCGAAGATTACGAATCAATGTTTAGGAGATCTGATCCGTTTCTTTTTCAACCCATGTCTCTCTGCCTATTTATAACTGGTGGTGGAAATACAATATACAGTGCAGACTTGAGTCAAACATTGCAGTTGAAGCGGAAGCGTGCAGACGTGACCTCGTATCCTTCACCACTTCTGATGCTCCGTATCCGGGGAATTGCGAGATTAAAATAGTGATGTTGTCGCTATTAAATTGAGAAGTACATTAAGCGAATGGCCATGTACTGTAATGGAATGTTGGCACTAGCAGACCATGACAGGTCTGCTCTTCACAAACTTAACTATATGGTTCATTAAGTAAATGCAATGTAAAAGACTTTGTTCAAAATTGCGCTCTTGTTAAATAACCCTTGTTATTCTGCAGTGCTTTTGTGAAATAATGTGGCAGTCTAGACTGCCTTCATCTTCATTGGAGTTTTCTATCAGACTGTCTGCACTAATGAAGCGTTTTTCAATCAATGTTTCACAGAGCTGAGAGGCATTGAAAGTTGTGGAATGTGCCCAGGAGCCAAGTGTTCCCGAACGCACAGCTCACCATGAATTATTTACACATCTAACAGGGCCATTTTCACTTGAACTTTTTACTTGCACTAAAATTTGCACAGTTTCCACTAGTGGGTGAGTCTAGGTTACACAAAAGGCTGGAGAAACTCAGCGGGTGCAGCAGCATCTAAGGAGCGAAGGAGATAGGCGACGTTTCAGGCCAAAACCCTTCTTCAGACTGGTTAGGGATCAGGGAAACGAGAGATATAGACGGTGATGTGGAGAGATAAAGAACAATGAATGAAAGATATGCAAAAAAGTATCGATGATAAAGGAAACAGGCCATTGTAAGCTGTTTGTAGTGTGAAAATGAGAAGCTAGTGCGACTTGGGTGGGGGAGAGATAGAGAGAGATGGAATGCCAGGGCCCGAGGGCTGAGGGAGAAGTGGGAAGGGGCAGAGGCAACAAGGGTTAACAGAATTGAGAAAATTCAATGTTTATTGTTCTATGTTCTAGTCTAGGACTAGAGGTCACAGCCTCAGACTCAAAGGACGTTCCATCAGGAGGGAGATGTGGCCAGGTTCAGCTCCAACTCCATCACCAAGTTTGCTGGTGACACTGTGGTGGTGGGCCTGATCTCCGATAACGATGAGAAGGCCTACCTGGAGGAGGTGGCTGATCTGGCACTCTGGTGTCAGGACAACAGCCTCCTCTTGAATGTCACAAAAAACTAAGGAGCTGATTGTGGACTTTAGAAGGGCTCAACATCCGAGGACGTACACGCCACTGGGGATTAATGGGGCAACTGTGGATAGGGTGAGCAGCTATAAATACCTGGGAGTCCACATCACAGAGGACCTGACATGGACAACACACACTGCCGCACTGGTGAGAAAGGCAAGGCAGCGCCTTTACCACCTCAGGCATCTGAGGAAATTCAGAGTCTCTCTGAGGATCCTTCAATCCTTCTACTCTGCTGCTGTGGAAAGCATCCTGACTGAAAACATCTCTACCTGGTTTGGCAACAGCTCTGCCCAGGACAGGAAGGCTCTGCAGAGAGTAGTGCGTTCGGCCAAACTCACCATGGGAACTCCACTCGCCCCCCTGCAGGACCTATACACCAGGAGGTGCAACTCCAGAGCCAGCAACATTATGAGGGTGCACACAAAAGGCTGGAGAAACTCAGCGGGTGCAGCAGCATCTAAGGAGCGAAGGAGATAGGCGACGTTTCAGGTCAAGACCCTTCTTCAGACTTCTTCGCTCCTTAGACGCTGCTGCACCCGCTGAGTTTCTCCAGCCTTTTGTGTGCCCTCGATTCTCCAGCATCTGCAGTTCCTTCTTTAAAAACATAATGAGGGACCCCTACCACCCCAGCAACGGTCTGTTCCAGCCGCTACGGTCAGGCAAACGCCTCCGCTGTCACGCTGCGAAAACAGAGAGGATGAGACTGAGTTTCTTCCCACAGGCCGTCAGGACTGTAAATTCTGATCTGACCAGGGCGTAAATACTGTTGTGTCTTTTGTTTAATGTAAATACTGGTTCTGTTCTGTAGTTTTTTGCACAATCCCGCTGGCATTGCCACTTTCATTTCACTGAACATCTTGTATGTGTATGTGACAAATAAAGTGGACTTGACTCGTCTTAACACATTTCCTTCTGGTTTCTGCTGCTCACACTTGCAGCGGTGATTCTGCCAGTCCTCTGCCCACATATACCTTCATCCACTTACAGTCCACTCACATAATCAGCTGGACCTACGGCCATTCAAAAGATGACCTGCTATTCCCTTATCATGTATCCACTTGACTTGATTGGAGGAGGAATTTCTTTAGCCAGAGGGTGGTGAATCTGTGGAATTCTTTAGAAACATAGAAACATAGACTATAGGTGCAGGAGTAGGGCATTTGGCTCTTCGAGCCTGCACCGCCATTCATTGTGATCATGGCTGATCATCCACAATCAGTAACCCGTGCCTGCCTTCTCCCCATATCCCTTGATTCCGCTAGCCCCGAGAGTTCTATCTAACTCTCTTTTAAATCCATCCAGTGGATTGGCCTCCACTGCCTTCTGTGGCAGAGAACTCCATAAATTCACAACGCTTTGGGTGAAAACGTTTTTTCTCATCTCAGTTTTAAATGGACTCCCTGTATTCTTAGACTGTGGCCCCTGGACCTTGCCTGGCAGAGCCGACATGATCGGCCAAATGGCCTTATTCTACTCCTGTCACTTATGACCTTATGACCTTAAAATGAGGACAAAATACACCTCTTCCACCTATTACCTGCCATGCTTTGTCCCATCTCTCCCCTATTCCAGCATTCTCCCCCCCCCTCCCCCATCCCTGCAATCAGTTTGAAGAAGGGTCCTGATCCAAATCGTCCCCTATCCATGTTCCCCTGGTATGCTGGTCTGTTCAGCTTCAAAGCAGTCTTGTTGAATCTCACTGTCTGTAACTGGTTTTCACCTAGCCCACAGCTATTGATGTCCTGTCTCCTTTATCATCGTTACTTTTTTGCATATCTTTCATTAATTTGTTCTATATCTCTCTGCATCACCGTCTATATCTGTCGTGTCCCTCTCCCCTGAATCTCAGTCTGAACAAGGAAACGTCACCCATTCCTTTTCTCCAGAGATGCTGCCTGTCCCGTTGAGTTTCTCCAGCGTTTTGTGTCTTTGTGTCCGTCCTTCATTCTCACCTTGGCTATTCAATCTTATCGGCATTTTATTAATGTATTCAGCCAGACTGTGACGTTGATAGTACTCGTAGAGATTTTTCACAGAATAGATGCAATATCTCCTGAAAGTACATCACACAAAGTTGGCGCTGATTGTGAAATATTCACATCGATTCCCTTAATCCTTTGTCCTTGCACAAAACACAACGTTAGCCACGCTCCAGCCTTCCGATGGCTGAATGCATTCTTCCTCACTAGGCTCCTCCAAGAGCCTTGGACACCCTTAATCAATCCGTGGTGGATTTATACAACTTATAGTGGGCCTGTCCCACTTACGCGACTTTTTCGGCGACTGCCGGCACCCGTCATAGGTCGTTGCAGGTCGGCGACAATTTTCAACATGTTGAAAACCCAGCGGTGACCAGAACAAGGTACGACTCTTTGGGCGCCTACTCACAACCATACAGGCGACACGTCGCGGGGTGATACATTGGACATCCGGTGGCGCTGTTGCTCGCTGCCTCCGCCTTCAGTCCGGTATCTTTGTGTTTTTTTGTTATGTTTTGTTCTTTGAAGACGCTTTTTTGTGTTTTTTTTAATGTCTTTATGTGGGGGAAGAGGGTACGGTAAGGGGGATTCCGTCCTTCAGTCGCTTCCTGGAGAGGATGCGACTACTATTTGAGTCGCGTCCCCCCCCCCCACGCGGCCTACCTACTGGATTGGCGCGCCCTTTCCTGCCGGGACCGACCAGAGCTCCAGCAGCGGCGGCGCAGTGTTGGAAACATCGCGGGGCGGGCGATCGCCGTTTGGAGCTCCGGAGCGCTGGGCCTGCCGCACCGACATCGCGGAGCTGTGGTTCGCGGAGCTCCCAACACGGGCGGCGCTGACCAACATCGCGGAGTCCTGCGGCTACGCCCGGCTCGGCCTGTGGACTTCGGGAGCCGCGGACTCCGGTGGGAGGAGGCTGATCTGGAGGTCCGGGCCGCTGAGGATGTTCTCCGTCGGGGTTCCATCATTCCCAGCGAGAGGGCCTGCGGGTGCTCAGGAAGCCCCGACCACGGGGGAACATCTGGGAAGATCGGCAGGGAGGCTGGCTGGACTATGGTACCTTCCTTAACTCTGGTGCCGCTGAGGGGTTATGTTGTGTGTGGACTTCTGTGTTTGTGCTTTAGAAAATTTTTTTATTTATTTATCATTTATTTTTATGTTATTGACTGTAAGGAAAATCCATGTTGTTGTCTCTAAAATGAGATAATGACAATAAATTGAATACAATACAATGCAATGAGTAGTCGCCCAAAGAGTCGTACCTTGTAAAGTCCATTTACATTGAATGGCGGTGCTGGCTCAAAGGGCCGAATGGCCTACTCCTGCACCTATTGTCCATTGTCTATTGGAACCGTCATTCCCTTCTCATCTGTCAGTACACTGTGAATGGATCGATTGTAATCGTGTCTTGTCTTTCCGCTGACCAGTTAGCACGCAGCAAAAGCTTTTCACCGTACCTCGGTACACGTGACAATAAACGAAACTGTTTAGAAGGTGAAGAAGAGTTCGAGCGACCACATTACTTCTAAACCGCGTTGACATTTCGGCAGCCAATCTATCTATGATGACAACTGAGAAATCTGCAGCTGTAGACGTGTATAAATGGCTTGCCCTTCTTGCTGGTGATCCCGAATGGATTGCAGACACTTCCTGACGTTTGTTATCAGGATGGCAATGCTGCTTTTATAATGCTGTAAAATATCGTTGAGCTCTTGAAATTGTTAAGAGTTAGTTAGTTAATTAGTTTAGTTTATCGTCACATGCACCAAGGTTACAATCGAGCCGTCCACAGTGTACAGATACGTGGTGAAGGGAATAACGTTTAGTGCAAGGTCAAGTCCGTCTGAAGAAGGGTCTCGACCCAAACGTCACCCATTCCTTCTCTCCAGAGATGCCGCCTGTCCCGCTGAGTTACTCCAGCATTTTGTGTCTAAAGGCCAGCAAAGTCAGATTGAACATTGTCCGAGGGTCTCCAGTGAGGAAGATGGTAGCTCAGGACTGCTCTCTAGTTGTTCGACAGGATGGCCCAATTGCTTGAGTCCGCGCGGACCAGCGATCACCACGCACACTAGCGACATCCTACACACTCTGCGGACCGTTTACAGTTTACAGAAGCCAGTTAACCTACAAAACCTGCAGTGTGGGAAGAAACGGGAGAATCCGGAGAAACCCCACGCGGTCACAGGGAGAACGTACAAACTCCGTACAGACGGCACCCATAGTCAGGCCAGGGTTTTCTCCGAGATCTTCGGTTTCCTCCCACACTCCAAAGACGTGCAGGTTTGTCGGTTAATCGGCTGGATATTAATGCAAAATTGTCTATAATTGTGCATAGGATAATGTTAGTGTGCGGGGATCGCTGGTCGGCGCGGACTCAATGGGCCGAAGGGCCTGTTTCCGCACTGTATCTCTGAACTAAACTAAACCACTCTGCCTTCTCCTCGCTACCGTTGACTCTGAAGAGGATGCTCTTCACACTCGTGGTGCCGTTGTCTTGCCACTCTCCAAGACTCTTCATCAGTGTCCATGCCTCATTGGACGTTGCTGGTCCCCACCACCATCCTGCCCCGCACATCTCCATTAAACATACCCCCCCTTCTACCTTATAGCTGTGCCCTCCAGTGTAGCGCCTCTCCACCCTGGGGAAAGGTCTGGCTATCTAAACGATCTTTCACTCTCAACACTTTATACACCTCTATCAAGTCTTCCCACAACCTCTGACATTCCAGCGAAAGCAATCCAAGTCTATCCGACCTCTTCCTGCAGCCTCCAACCCAGCCAGCATTCTGGCACCGGACCTTGGCCGGTGTGTAGGATAAAACCAATGTACGGGGAGATCATTGGTTGACATGGACTCTGTGGGCCGAAGGGCCTGTTTCCACCCTGCATCTCTAAACTAAATTAAAACCTAGCTCTGTGATTGATCCTTCGGTGAAGTGTTCTAACGGTTTATTCTGTAAAGATGTTGCGTATTTGGCTTTGAATGCAACTGGGGATAAATAGGTGGGAAGGAACTGCAGAAGGTGGTTTACACCGAAGATAGACACAACTTGCTGGAGTAAGGCCCCTGTCCCACTTAGGCGATTATTTAGGTGACTAGACTGTCGCCACATGTTTGCCGGGGTGTCGCCTGTATGGTCGTGAGTTGTCTCCTCAGTCGCATAAAGAATTAGAGTGTTTTTCTGGTCGCTGCTGGATTTCATCATCATCATCATCATCATCATCACCATCATCAAGTATGCAGATGACACGACGGTGATTGGCCTCATCAGCGACAACGATGAGTCGGCCTACAGGGAGGAGGTTCAGCTCCTAACAGCCTGGTGTGCTGACAATAACCTGGCCCTCAACTCCAAGAAGACCAAGGAGCTCATTGTGGACTTCAGGAGATCGAGAGGCTGCAAGCACACCTCCATCCATATCAACGGGACGGAGGTGGAACGTGTCTCCAGCTTCAGGTTCCTGGGGGTCAACATCTCCGATGACCTCTCCTGGACCCACAACACATCCTCGCTGATCAAGAAGGCTCACCAGCGTCTCTTCTTCCTGAGGAGACTTAAGAAGGTCCACCTGTCTCCCCAGATTCTGGTGAACTTCTACCGGTGCACCATCGAGAGCATCCTTACCAACTGCATCACAGTATGGTATGGTAACTGCTCTGTCGCCGACCGGAAAGCTCTGCAGAGGGTGGTGAAGATCGCCTAACGCATCACAGTCTCCTCCCTCCCCTCCATTGAGTCTGTCCATAGTAAACGATGCCTGCGCAGGGCGCACAGCATCGCCAGGGACAGCTCACACCCCAACCATAGTCTGTTTACCATCCGGGAGACGCTACAGGTCCCTCCGCTGCCGGACCAGCAGGCTCACGAACAGCTTCTTCCGTGCGGCTGTCACACTTCTCAACACTGCACCTCAATGACTGCCTGTCTCCACCCCTCCCCCCCCCCCCCCCCCCCCCCGGAAACTGTATATGTATAGACATCATTCGTAAGTTCACCCTTCGGAGACACCAACTGCATTTCGTTGTCTCTGTCTTGTACACTGCACAATGACAATAAAGATTGAATTGGATTGAATTGAATTGAATTTTGAATGTTCAGAACTTTTCGCCAACAGTGGGCCTGTCGCCAATGAGCGTAGCTTGACTTCTCCTGACGCAGGTGCTGTGGCAAGGGGACGTAGGTTGCCGCCGGTGCTGACTTTGGTGAATTCCATTGGCGACCACCTACGTCAACCGGCGACAGGTACCGGCGACTGGATTGTCTTAAATTGTCTTCAGTTGTCGCCGGCAGGGTTGTACTTTGTCGCGGGTGGACGCGGGTTGTTGTAGGTTTGGGCGTTGGTGGACGTCCTCATGGGTCGCCGGTTGTCGGTAGCTTGCCGTAGCTTGCCGTCGACTAGGTGGTAGGTTGTCGTAGACATTGTGGTAGATGATGTCGTCGGGGAGTCCAGCCGGCGTTTTTTCAACCACCTGCTACGACTATGACAGCCGCCAAAACAATTGCATAAGCGGGACAGGCCGTTAACTCAGCGGGGCAGGCAGCATCTCTGGACAGAAGGAATGAGTGGCATTTCAGGTCAAGATCAGTCTGAAGAAAGGTCTTCACCCATTGCTTCTATCCAGAGATGCTGCCTGATCCGCTGAGTTACTCCAGCAATTTGTGTCTATCATCTGTGGAAAAATTGGAAATCATTTGCTATTTAAAAAAAAAAACCATTGTAAGCTTACAGAGAAGATTCATTGAGTATCACGGTTTCATAGAGCACTGATCTTGGCCAAGATGTCCCATGCCAAGTGGTGTCCCAACACAATTTATCGTAGCGAGCTTCCAGCGAACACAATGGTTTAATTGCCTGTCACGAAGGACATACTTATCGCAAAGGTTGGTTGGATTGGTTCTTGGTTTGCAGGGATTGCTCTTTGAGGATGTGCCAGGGGTTTCTGGAGTGAAGGTACACGAGCGAGTTAACTCCATTGAATCACCTCAGGTTCCAGAGAGGGGTGGGTGAGGTGTAAGTTCCCACTAGGTGGAGAGAATCTGACTCGCAGGCAAGGTCTCTGGTGGATGGGTTTAACATTTTAACTGGTAGAATTATAATTTTTGGAAGTGTGTGATGGCGCAGATTCAAGTGGCCATATGGCCTGCTCCTATTTTTACGCACTTATGAAATCTTATTGGCAAATAAATGAATTAATACCATCTGCTTCCATTATCTTGCTCGTCAGCATGTTCTGTAGACTGATCACTAGAATATTAGCGGCCATAATACCGCTGAGGCCGTGATAGTAATGGGGTCAGCTTCACGGCGACAAAGCCCAGAAGTATAACTTTCATAAGTTAATAAGTTATTGGAGTAGAATTAGGCCATTCGGCACGGTGGCGCAGCGGTAGAGTTGCTGCCTCACTGCGCCAGAGACCCGGGTTCGATCTCGACTATGGGTGCTGTCTGTACGGAGTTTGTACGTTCTCCCCGTGACCTGCGTGGATTTTCTCCGAGATCGTCGGTTTCCTCCCACACGTACAGGTTTGTCGGTTAATTGGCTTGGCGTAAGTGTAAAAATTGTCCCCAGTGTGTGTAGGAAAGTGTTATTGGGCGGGGATCGCTAGTCAGCGTGGACCCGGTGGGCCGAAGGGCCTGTTTCCGTGCTGTATCTCTAAAGTAAACTAAATTATGGTTCAGTTTAGTTGAGTTCAGTTTATTGTCACGTGTATCGAGGTACAGTGAAAAGCTTTTTGTTGCGTGCTAACCAGTCAGCGGAAAGATTAGATGATTAGAATCGAGCCGTCCACAGTGTACAGATACAGGATAAAGGGAATAACCTTTAGTGCAAGGTAAAGCCAGCAATGTCTGATCAAAGATAGTCCGAGGGTCACCAATGAGGTAGATAGTAGTTCAGGACCGCTCTCTGGTTGTGGTAGGATGGTTCAGTTGCCTGATAACAGCCGGGAAGAAACTGTCCCTGAATCTGGAGGTGTGCGTTTTCACACTTCTGTTCCTTTTGCCCAATGGGAGAGGGGAGAAGAGGGAGTGGCCGGGGTGAGACTGGTCCTTGTTTATGCTGCATCACAGTGTTTCAGAGTAAGGATAAACACGATCGCAAAGGGTGGTGAATCTGTGGAATTCTTTGCCACAGACGGCTGTGGAGGCCAAGTCAGTGGATATTTTTAAGGCAGAGATAGATAGATTCTTTTTTTGCACATCTTTCATTCATTGTTCTTTATCTCTCTACACCACCGTCTATACCTCACGTTTCTCTCATCCCTCATCGCCCGAAGAAGGGTCTCGACCCGAAACGTCACCCATTCCTTCTCTCCAGAGATGCTGCCTGTCCCACTTAGTTACTCCAGCTTTTTGTGTCTATCTTCGGTTTAAACCAGCATCTGCAGTTCCTTCTTACACATAGATAGATTCCTGATTAGTGCGGGTGTCAGAGGTTAAGGGGAGAAGGCAGGAGAATGGGGTTAGGATGGAGAGATAGATCAGCCATGATTGAATGACTTGATGGGCCGAATGGCCTAATTCTGCTCCTATCACTTATGAACATGGCCTCATCCTTTTTCCTGCTCAAATAGAACTATTTTGAAGCCGTGTGTATTTCCGATCATATCCAGATCATTTCTGATTGCCGTTGTTGACATTTGAAGACTTCTGAACGCTATAAAGATTCTCCTTAATCTACGTGACATTTCCTCTACATTTGAAACGAAGCACTACTGTCAAGGGCCTTTGTAGCCAGTTGTGATTTAATAAGGATCATCACCAGGAAGCGAAGGCAATGTAATC